>JABMBR010000064.1:0-33422 GCA_018881525.1 Meteorus sp. PSUC_FEM 10030008
TATATATGTATGTGTACATGAATATTCTCGCAAATACATCTTAATTTACGTTTTGTCATTTGTGAATTTTTTATTTTTTGTGTGTCAGGAGGCGGCAAGGATTGGAAATAATGAAAACCAACTTAGTTTGAATGCAAAATGCAAAAAATGTGTTTTTTTTCTTTGTTTTCTGAATGAGAAAGAGCGTACAAATAATGGAAATATGGATGGAAATAGAAAAATCCTTGATTAGTCAGTTGAAGTACAAATATTTTAAATGTATTGTAGCACTAAAACAGTAAGCAATGGCTAGTGTTAATGAGATGTTGAGTAAAGTTTTTTTATTTTGTTTAATTCTTGAAAGAATTATATTAGCTTTATTTATTTCGCATTAGTTACTTGATATAATACTTAATCGGTTGAGTGAAAAATAGAAAATGAAAACAAAAAAAAAGCAGAAAATGAAATGGAAAATATAATAAAAAAAAATCATAAAAAATCATAGAATAGAACAAAAACGAACGCGAATACACCAAGGGTTGTGGGAATGAGAGGAGAGATGTAATCTGAAGTCATGCATTGTCGTCCTCATGTAAGATTATCTAAAACTTTCACGATTATTGATTATATTATTATTTTATGTTTTTACTATAAAATTTTTTTCTTCACAATTTATTTAAATGTCTTTTTTTTTGTTTCAATTATTCTTCGAAGGTACTTTGGTTACATATCAGAAAGACCACCATACAATATTACTCTACACACATTTAACATATATAGTCGCATTCCATTGGTGTGCTTGTACGTCAGGGTCAGTGGATGGAATGAGAAATATTCATAATGTATCCTTCGAATTTCCTCATGATCTCGGTAATTCCTATTTATTGACATCGATATTTATCATAATATTATATCCAACAGCTTTTTTTTTTTTGAAGGAAAAAGAGAAAATACAAAAAAAATCAAAACACTGTCAAGTTATTGTGAATTTTCGAGCTGTTGAATGAGTGTTTTTATTCTTAACTGAATAATTCAGACGTACAATTATGTGAATCATTAACTGTGCTTCGCATATATTGATAAAAGATAAAGATGAAAATGAAGAAAAAAAAATGAATAAAAATGTAAAACTAAATATGGAGTCATTGTATATCGTTCGTAAATCAGAACGAACCAACATCAAGTGTTGCTATTGCGTACACTCTATCTGTAATAGAGTAGGAAAAAAAAAAATGGGAATGAATTCCAGAGAATAGAGTCGCTTGCCGTCAAACCATGCATCGACTAGTGTGTTAAAGTTTTACTGTGGAAAATCTCATTAGCGATTAAAAAAAGGAATAATAATATGAAATGAATAATAAATTGAATTTTCTCCATATGCTCGAATCAATGTATTTTCGATAAAGTTCGATAATTTGGAGATACAATAGATCATCGATTAATTATTGTCGACGATTATTTTTGTTCTCTTTCTTGTCTTTTATCATTAGAGTGACAAACAATGAGATTGCAAGATGAACCGGAGTTAAAGAAGTGTTTTTGTGGACGATGTTTCAAGTGCTACTCATGATATCACTGGAACACAGTTGCGAGCGTGCAAAACGAAAGGAAAACGAAATAAATCTTGCATGAGGATAGTACAACACGAAAGAAAAAAAAGTGGTAAACTGCAATGCAATATGGAAAGCGTGAATACCAATATATTTTTTATATGCTAATCGGTATGCCAATGAGCATTGTTCGATGGAAGAAAAATAATAGAAATAAATACATAATGAAAAATTTGCATTATTCTGACTTACATTCAGAACGCACTTTTCATTTCACGTTTGGCTGTCTACAAACATCAGCTTATCTAAAGACTACTTCTACAGCGGTCTCTACTAAAGAGGACCTGTTGATGCAACTTCGGGTCACTCAGTATTGTCGATTCAATATATTGTTATTATCATCACTATTACTCTGATTATTCATTTATCTCTGACGTTTCTTCTTTCGTTCCCGTACACGAAGTATATATCAATATTATGTTTTCTTTTCGTCTCCCTATTTTTTTTTGTCTCATTTTTTCCAAAGGTTCATCAAGGCTAGTCCGTTAAACTAATTTAGGGGTCTCATACCATATACACATATATATTTTTTTTTCTTTCATTTAATGCTGATTGTTTTTCTACCTTGTACCTACAAAATTTTAGTTTCGTTTTTATATGGAGTATTTAAATTTATTGTATTATATTGTACGTGTACACATCTATATACAATTTTACAAAAAAAAAGAAGGGAAAATGAGAAGAAATTATAAAATAATATTTTAAACTACAATACCGTATTACATTAATTAGACGATACGCGACATTTGCTACTTACATATTTATCAAATATGAACGACAGTCGAGCCTTCACAAAACGTGCCATCTTGCAAGTTTCAATACATAATTTCTTGTAGTTACAATATAAAACGAGGTTGATTAATAATTAGTTTGAAGAATCAATTGCGCAATTATTGATTGTTATCTCTAGGGATTCTTCATTATTGAGTCAATGATGTAATTTCTATCAGGGCTCGACTGTGTCTTGAATTGAAAATATTTTATTATAGCAATCACCATGGAATGACAAAATTAACCGTTTGAAACGTATTTTCTAAATATAAAATGGACGTTCTGCGTTGACCATGCCTAGACCACCATATCAAACTCAATTGTTTTGCCATGAAAATCTATCCTATATTGATATAATCTCAGAGCGAATAATATCACTATCGCAGTTTTCCGAAACATATATAAGTACCATACACTCTTGTGTCCGCATAGGTTGCAATGCAATAATAAATATCCATGCAGACATCCCTACATTTAGTATATGAATATGGGTGTATGTATGAATATAATTATAATACACACGTATACATTGTGATGCTCACAAAGCACATAACATAATTTACCAAAATTGTAAGATACTTCATGTGATTTTGGAAAGTGTTATACTTTTTATTTCCTGCCAATTGTTTAATTTGTAATGTTGTTCTTTGTTCTTTTTTCAATAAAGTGAATAAGTAACTAATATAATATTGCCTTCATTCATCTATTCATGTGGATGAGTTATCATTCATAAAAATAATTATGCGATTGTGTCATGCATCGTATCAATAAGAGGAAGCATGTTCATTTCTGTTGATCATCAATTAATTAATTCAAGTCAAACCCACTGAGCTCAATAGTTTCAACAGATGAAGAGGAAACTCATCTATTCTTCTATATTTTAAGATTCCTTCAGGGTAGATCACAATTTTGTTCTTTTAGTCATCGTGAAAATCTCCTTTTGTGCTCCGAGAACTTCAATAATGGTTTGCAGTCAATTGATCTTAGTGGGGCATTTCCGCACCGATATCAAAAATATTAATGCTTGAAACTGCTTCTTCATATTCATAGTTACATTCAAAGTGAACGGATGACGCCATGACTATTTTTCTGGAAAATCTCATGTTGAATTCGAATAAATGTACAGTTACTTTTTCCAACATCTTTATTGTACACATCGATTCATGTCTGTTACATTTTACAGCAAGAAAAAGGTACAACAACAAATGCATTATGTAAACCGGAACTGATTTTGACTAGTTCTCGGTATACTAGGAGGGGGATAGACAGGAATGGAATATGTATTATATATTTCATTAGCCTTGCAACTATTCACAATTTGAAACAGATCCACTTCATAGAAGTTTTATCGATTATTCAGAATCGCTATCTCGATTCGTCCGCAATCTATGTCGTGAACTGTCTTGCAATTCTAGGACGTGTTCAACAGGTTTCGGTTTGCCATCCTCGCCTATTGTACAAGGTCTCACTACTCCATCACTAGGATAAAAGAAATAGCATGAAATATTACGCCAATGTTTCGATTCACAGTTTCAAATATTGATTCTCTAGCAAGTATTCACTTTGTTAATTGATTCACGAGGTTGACGAGTTTCATAGCCTCATATTCTCTTTGTTCTTCCGTCATGTCTTCGAACGGATTTGGTTTTGGTTTTTCATAGCAACCCGTAACAGGATTTATGTCCTCTTTGTATTTCGCATATTCCTCAGTATCACTTTCACCAGAATCAGATGAGTAATCAGTTTGCGGCTGTTTACATCCTAACAATCCCTTATCTGCAAACATTCCTGCTGCATTGCCATATCCCGTATATTTAATCATACGATTCACTGAAAATTATCAAGAGGCCCGTATGAGAAAAAATATATGCAAGTAAGATCACTTATTCATACACGTGCACTCACCATTTTCTTTACATAGGATGAATAGAAATTCGGCGACCATATTCTTGAGTTCTGTGGATGGGGACACTAAAAGTTTACAAAGATTTGCTCTCAAAGTTGTTCCCTCCTCAGGTCGTCTCGTTACATCTTTCAATGGTGGTAATACTTTTTGTCTACAGTATTTACGAATTAACCTGTCATGACTAACAAGTTTCAATAAAACTGTTAAAACCGGCATAACATTTTCCGACATATTACTCTGGATGCACAATCTTCGATCCAAGAATTTTAATAATTCTGAAATCGAAGACATGTCCATTTTATTATAAATTTCTAAGCTTCGCTGCCCTGAATCACAACCCGTGTAGGGTTTGATGATTTGACTGTAACAATTCTTTGGTATAACAGTCAACAAATTTATCACATGATTGTGCACTTCTTCCTGGTCTCGGAAAGAATTTTCAACGAATAACTTATATACAATATCTGTTAATCTTTTGTGCTTCTCTTTCATATCATCTGTACAATCATCGCATTCTATGTACAAATTGAAGAGTGTTTTCAGTATTTCACAAATCATCTCAACTTTTTGCTTCGCTGATTCATTTTGCTTTTTATCTTTTGACAAATTATCCAGCATGTCAATGAGATAATAGTCGGCGTTCAATTCATATTTGAGGAAATTCCTCGATGCAGTATCGAATGCAGTAACCAAGAATAATATTCTTACATCGAATAATTTTATACCACAGGGTGTACTATCATCATAAGCGCGTATTCGCTGGACTAGACTTGATAAACAAGGAGTTTTTACAATTAGTGTTCGTACACGGACGGAATTGTAAATCAAATTGCAGATTAATTTGAGTGCTTCTAAAGTGACTGGAAAAGATAGAGTACAAGTTATTAAGGTAGACATCGATTTCACCGACTCAACAATAATCTTTGATGGTTGTTATCATACCATTCGTGTATGAAGTATTCAACACATCCAAATTTGCTTTACTTAGAATCATATCCAATCTTTTATCAGTAATAAAGTTGTCTAAATCTGTTTTATCACGACTGAAATGTAAAACTAATTAGGTCAATTGTTGACATTCGTACAACTTCATTAACGTAATCCCGTCAAACATGAAATACCTGAGTATCTTCAATGTTTCTAAACATTTCTCATGTATGGAGGAATATTTCTCATCTGATATTTTTTCGAATAGAGCGTCCCAAATGTCATGTCGCAAACCATCCGGATTTAAATCAGAAAATACCATGGTCCGCATATGCTGCAAGAATTGAGAGAAATGCAATACATTAATGAGAATATCTATTCAAAGATCGAATTACATTACATGAGTGTTTGAGCTGAAATGAAAATTCACTTACGGTTTCGCAGAATAGGTCCAAACATCTAGAAATTTCTCCGATGTTCCGACTACGTAAATCGTCTACCAATTTTTCCATTCTTTATGTTTGTAATGTACAATACTAAATTCCACTTCTTCGTTCCAATGGTTGAAAAGTTATTCACTTATTTCCTATCCGAATTGTTATAAATGATTCGAATTCATTGGCTTTGAATATAATGATCTGTGCAGCGAAAAGGAATATAATTAGAATTAAGATAAGATTTCGGTGGGACGCCGTAATTTTGAAGGATAATTCCGAGTGTATGTACTAATTTGCATCAGAACTACATGTAACAGCATATGATACGTCCGAGCGTATTCAGCGAGTATTAATGGAGAAATACAGACGCAACATTGCCTGTTTGAATAATGAGTTGACATAAAAGTAATAGTTGGTGAAAATTATGACGATAATCGAGTTCTAGTTTGGTATTCTGCTCGACATAGATGACAATGAACATATCGACATATGAATATTAAATAATGATTTCTCGAATGACAAGTCTATAAAGTGGAATTTTAAGACACAGTATGTCATAATACGTTCGTGTGTTCCGTTTTGTGAGAAGATTGCAATGACTAAATAAATGTTAAGCATAAACAAATGCCATTCGAAATCGATTGATGACACGTTTTTTTCAAATTCATACCGATTAAGATTCAGTTCAAAAGCAATAAATTCAAGGCATGTCGATTGTGATTATTCTACAGATATGACAAACTGAATACGCATAACAAATCAATCAATATAACAAGAACATATGTGCGATATTGGATTTATAACTTCACGTTTCAGTTGTCGTGAATAATTACACTAAGCGGGGAAGACTACGCCCCTGTGGAAAATATCTGATGAATTCTCATAAAAAAATGATTCTTATGGAAATCTGTACCAGAAAATTTCCTCGTTCTCATAAAAATTTGTGAAACATAAATTCTGATATCCAATTTTCGATATTTTATCAGATTCTATCAAATCTTTTCCACAGGGACTGTCTTAGATGAAATCATAACTTTTTGTTACCTCATACAATTAACCTATATTCAATAATGCCCCAAGTGGGGAATGAAGATTGATAAGAATATTGGTCCATTCCGATCCAATAGATATACACTTAATACATACTATAAATAATTCGAAATGTATACAAACATACTCGCATTCTCTCCTGTTATTTTTCAGTGTTTTTTAATCACCATGACCCAATGATAAACATGAATTATACATATGTATATATACATTGCATTCGAAAATCGAGAATTATTCCGATACACAAAACTGAGCGCCAACTGGCGTCGACACCGAAATGCACACAAAATTTTCCAAGATGGCTGTCCATTAATTTCGACGGCTATATAATTGAATTTTTTTTTACTTTCCATCATTTAAATTGTACATAGCTAATCGTAGCTACACATATATTTTTAAGTTGAACAATATTGTTGTGATAATCGCCGAATCGAAATATTATTTCATCTTCACACTGAAAATAATATACATTTTGCAACGATATTACATATTGTGTGTGAGTTTCATAATTGTTGCAACAATACACGTAAATGGTGATATTTGTAATGACATTACCTGATTATTATATGAAGTAAAAAGCGTCAATGACATACCAATAATGGCCGTGGAAATTTTGTAGCGAATACTCACCACGAAACAGGTGAGAGAATGTTTTTGTGAGAACATAATTTATGATTATTTTTATAGATTTATCACACAATTATTCAAATAAGAAAAGATAACGAATCAGATCGTACGATTCACTAATTTCATTATTTACAATTATCAAAACTCTGTTTAAGGTTGATGGATATTTCGAGTGAATAAGAACACGTGATAGATAAAGATTTATTCAATGAGATGGAATTACCAATGGATAGAAAAAGGAGTTCATCTGTTAGTTATACACCTGGAAAAGATGAATGCAGTGGAAACGATGAGATACATATGTCATTGGCGCCCTATATACAAACGTATCTAGCTCACAGTCGACGAGGATTTGCATGTTGTGGTATAAGTCTTCCTGTTCCGTTCGAGAGAGCAGCACCAAGATCATGGTGGGATCCAAAATTCGATTCCGAAATATTGGAAGAGCAATATAAGATTAGTGCATTTCCACAGCTGCGATCGAGATTTAGGTAAGGTAAAATGGATATCACATGTTCATATTTTTTCGATTCATTTTGGTGGAGTTTTGTTATAAACAGTCGTTATGTTCACCGTTATCATGGAATTGAACATTCAGGATAATTTTTATTATCATGTCACCCAACCTGACATTTAGATGCAAGGTTTTTTCATCTAAATTATCAACGGACTGTGCAAATGCAATACGCTTATGTTATGACATTATGTTACAGATATTGTACTCTCGAAAATCGCATATAGCAAAACTTCACCTTATCAATTCCCTCATTAGTAATACGAGTGCTAATTTTGTATTTTCTTTCAATTTTACAGATATGCTCTGTCATATATCTTACTAATTTCCTTATCATGGTTGATTTATTTTGTTGTGATGGGAACAATAAATGAACCATCAAGTTGGCCTACAACAACAATAATAATATTCAGTTCCGTTATCACCATAATGTCGGCTGTGTTGTTCTTTACTTATACGGATTATTATAGATCTTATATCATTTCAACGTCATTGGCGGTTGCAACGATTCTCTGTGTCGTGTCTTTATTGATGCTCATGATTGTACCACCACACAATGATGGATTAACACATGTTGGGCATTTTGCCTTCTGCTCAGAAATTTTGCTACTAATTTATACAGTTATTCCTTTGCCACTTTATGGATGCATCAGTATATGCGCTATTTATTCAATACTCTTTGAGTGTTTAACAGCGCATTTTTACGTAACCGAACATTATTCCACTGAACAACAAGCAACTGAAGAAAATATTGCAAATGATGATGATATTAATTTTGCTACAACATTAGCAATTCGTATTCTCATGCAAATATGCATACATATAATTGGTGTTCACATATTAATTATGACATTTGTAAGATTAAGAGGTACATTCATGAAAGTTGGTCAATCATTATTAGTGCGTCGACAACTTGAAATGGAGAAACAATTGAAAGAAAAAATGATACATTCTGTAATGCCACCAAAAGTTGCCGATTGGTTGATGGAAGAGAGTGAACGTGAACGAGAACGGGAGGATTCACTAAAAAAAGGCTCAATTCCATCTCAAAATACAGATATCCGTTCGCTCTTTCGTCCTTTCAATATGCACTCAATGGAAGATGTCAGTATATTATTCGCAGACATTGTTGGATTCACACGAATGAGCTCGAATAAAACAGCAGAAGAACTTGTGGGTATATTGAACGATCTATTTGAGAGGTTCGACGATCTGTGTGAACATCATGGATGCGAAAAAATTTCTACTCTCGGTGATTGCTATTATTGTGTGAGTGGCTGTCCCGAACCGAAATTCGACCACGCTAAGTGTTGCGTAGAAATGGGTTTAGGTATTATATGTCGATGCTTAACACTCTCATAGTTGTTCTAGCGAGAATACCACGCTGACATCTCGCTCGGAGAATGGATGAACGGTGTCTGAATATTAGACGTTTTTGTATTGAAATTTCACCTCAGTTTATGAGGAATCATTCAATATTTTGATCCTATATTTTTTGAAACGCGCGATTCATGACATCCACATGAAGATAATTGATTCCTATGAGTTCCTATTTGGTATTCTCTCTAAGCTTATTAAACCGAATATCGTTCTCATTCATATTATTATCCTGTTCGTCATAACCTTTCTAGAAATGATCGAAGCCATTAAACAATTTGATATCGAACGACGGGAAGGAGTGAATATGCGAGTGGGAGTACATACAGGCACAGTTCTCTGTGGTATTGTCGGTACGAAGAGATTTAAATTTGATGTGTGGTCAAATGATGTTACACTCGCCAATAAACTTGAAAGTACAGGCAAACCGGGTAGAGTCCATGTAAGTGAAAAAACTTTGGGTTTCCTGGAAGACCAATATTTAGTAGAAGACGGTGATAGCATCAAGGGTAGGTAAATATTCCGTGATGTTTGAGAGAACGAGAATGAAAATAAAAACTATGACTAATACACTATTTCACTAAAATTTATATCTAGGTATGAAGACTTACTTTATCAAAGGTAGAAGAGCAGATGTAATGAATCAATTTCCAACGAATACTAAGGCGCCTATAAGTATTTCACCGCAAATAACTGCTCGCCCACGACTAGCGTCATGTAACAATCAGACTAAACCACGGCAACATTATCTCCACCTGGTTACGAATGCGAGTGATCATCGCATGAAAGCAAGTTCACTGCCGAGTATTTTAGATTCTGAAAACGACGAAGAGGTAGATTTGAACGATGAAAAGAAAGAAGATTTGAATAAAAGCCCATTGTCAACTGCTAGCTGTGGGAAAAAAAAATTACGTATGAAACCGTGGAAATATTTACAACAGCAACGAACGACGGAAGAAATAACATCAATTGAAAGGGAAGAAAAACTCAAAAGCCCTGAAAAAGTTGTTGAAAGTCCCGATTGTTGTGACAGTTGTAACAGATTGAATGGGGTAAGAACATTTTTTCATCAAATAATAGAAGAAGAATAACCATGCTTATGAGTGGGGGGTGTTTTGTAGGCAACTACACTTATAAATGGTGTTGAAATGGATCCAAATCCTGTGCCGACTAGTCCTCTGTTATCCGACCATGAAGTGCTTAGTCAGAACTCATCTATTTGCAGCAGGAAAGATTCGGGAATCAGGAGTTTCAGCAGACGTAGTAGTATTCAGCAACAGGTTTGTGCACATTTTTTGTATCAAATTTTATTTTCTTCTACTCGCTTCATATCTCATGAGACGGTACGATTGATTGACGGAAAACTTAGCGTTTCTTACTGTCTGATGTATCGTCTCCCTCAGAATGGCTAGCTATACACGATATCAATATAATTTCTGTGTATCTTAATCTATAATTTTTTTGAATTCAATCCCAGCTCTTTCTTATGAATGGCATGGCCCAAGGTGATCTGTTGGGACACCGGGTCAGTGGTTACTATACATCTAATTCAACGTTGAATTCAACACAAGAGCCGTCTTCTTCCGTACCGCCATATCCGTTTCCGCCAACTGTTACCGATACGTTTGGCACGTGTTTCCAGAAATTGAGGAAGCAATCGGATCTCCAATTAATAAGGTAAAGAAGAATGTGAAGAGTTCATCATTGCTCAATTACATACGTATTCATGGAGATGAAACCAGACGCTAATACAACCTCTCCTTCCTTTGCTCCAACAGATGTGTTCAAGATAATGTGAGTTCGGAACGCTCTCATTTTGTAAAAGCACCTTTATCGAGGGTGACGCTATTCTTTAAAAACAAAGAAATGGAAATGGAGTATCGAGAAAATGCGCACAAAGCTAATGAAAACATGGGTGACAACCCACCCACTCTTGCTAATGCTCGATTCAATACCTATTTCGATATTTTAATTTCGGCGATTGTCTATTCAGCTATAACCGTTTCACTCTTTCTTCTATGCAAACCGAATACATATTTCTTCGTATTCTGCATAATTGCTACAACTATCCAGCTGTTTGTAGTGACGCTATGTGTTCGGCAGTTGGTTGATCCGAATTCAATTTATGCAACTTATACACAAATGATTTTCAAATTTTGCACAAGGTGGTATCCTTGGCATGCGTGTGGTGCAGTGTTAGTGGGATTACCGATAATATCAATTCTAATGAACGTCACTTGCAATAATTTGGAATCAACGTTAAGTAATTTTGAGTTTTATTACAGCTATCTCGTATTTGTCAGTCTTGTGCACTTTTGTAATTTCACTCAATTGAACTGTTGGATGAAGAATTCCTTGGTATCAATTACGGCTATGATTTTTATTTGTTTAGTCGCTAGTCATATTACGAACCATGAAAATAACTTATATGAGGTAAAAACGCACAATGGCAATGCAAGTGCTATCAATAAAAGTGTATCTAATCTCGAATTCAACGAATCCAGATTTACCAATAGAATACGGCGTAATATCGATGATATTTCGCCACCATTGCCTGATATTTCCATTGACGATAATTATCCAAATGTGCCTGCAAGTATAACTGAAAATGATGATGATAAATTCACTGAGACAACGAAGTTGTCTTTATTGACAATATCAAGTACAATTCCCAATAATGAGATATTCGAAAGTTCAGGAGGGAAACGATACAATGAACGTCTTTATGGAACAGAGATATTTTTGGATATAATATTCTTATTGTTACTTGTCTGGTTTTTAAATCGTGAATTTGAAATTCGTTATCGCATGAGTTTTCACGGTAACGCCGTAGCTGCAAGAGATAAATCACGAGTGCAAGCTATGAAAAACCAGGCGGACTGGTTGCTACATAATATCATACCAAAGTATGTAGCCGATCAATTGAAGACAACAGCGAAATATTCCCAGAATCATAAATCAGTTGGAATTATATTCGCAAGCATTGTTAACTTCAATGAACTCTATGATGAGTCATATTTAGGTGGTAAAGAGTACCTGAGAGTTTTGAATGAGTTGATTGGTGATTTTGATGAGCTATTAGAAAAATCAGAGTTTTCTAATGTTGAAAAGATTAAAACTATTGGCAGTACTTTCATGGCAGCTAGTGGGTTGAACCCACAAGTGCGTCATCAGTGTAATCATGAATTCGAACATTTATTTCAGTTATTAGATTTTGCCGTTGCCATGCAAAAAGTCATTTACGATTTTAACAGAGATTTATTAGGTTTTCAATTGATTTTACGAATTGGTTATAACTATGGCGATGTCACTGCTGGTGTTATTGGAGCAACTAAACTTTATTATGATATTTGGGGTGATGCTGTAAATATTGCGTCTAGGATGGATTCTACTGGAGTACCAGGGAGAATCCAATTTGCTAGTAATTGTTTGGATGTTCTATCTGTCAAATATAAATATGAACCGCGAGGTCAAGTTTATGTCAAAGGAAAAGATAATATGGATGTTTTCTTATTAATAGGTAAAAAAGATTCTAATGACAACTGAATAACCACTCATTGTATGATAAACTTTGGACTTTTATGGGTCCAAGTTTGAATCTCGAGAGATGATATAGGACTTATATTGTTATAACAGCCCTCATAGTTATTAATCAATTTACAAAAAAGACATGCAATCATCTCTTGTAAAATGCTCATGGACTTGAAAGAGAATTGATGTTTATTGCCAACTCTCAGGAGGGTGCAGAGGGTTGGAGAAAATAACATAAAAACTCTTCGAAATCGGAGATGTGTATATCAAAGGGATAAAGTGTTTTTGTGAATAACGATGACAATCGTGTCGTGAACTTATATTATCTGTTCGTGAAACCTTTTTCAGCTCAGTACAAAATGCGAGAGAATCCGTTTGATATCCGTTCTATCTTCATTTAATTTTCTCTCGCATCGATTCGTGTTGTGCATACTATTTAAAAATAAATCTCATATCGAATAATTATATTAAATTATCGAATAAGAACCAAAACAAAATATATCGAATAAGCGTATGTTCATAATTTTTGCCTGAACCAACTCACACAAAAATTTCTAAATGGGGTGATTATTGTGCTGCGGATAAAATGTTATTTGCATACTGGAGAATAATCTCATCTTCTACATAATATCAATCCTTCTAGAATATCCATATATTCTAATCGTATTTGAGTGGAGTAACAGAAAATAAATATTGTGTTTGTTATATATATTGACGATGGAACATTCCAATTTCTCAATAATTGTAATCTGTTATCATTGGCAATCTAACAAGTCAGGTGCCATAATAGAAAAAATGTTAGTAATTTTAATACTATCAACATTCTTTATGATAATATGCTAAAAAGAAGGGGGGGATGATCGGCCTGGTAAAATGAATCCGCAGTTTTTGAATAGTGTGGGGAGTGCCTACAAATTTATACATATGCTTCAAAGAAGTCTAGAGCTATTAACACTCCAAAGAATATTATAATTGCATTTTTATACATCGAATGTACATTTTGTAACAAGATAATGAGGACATACATCAAATGGATATTCTCACCAAGAAGCATATCGAATCTCTCATTTTGCGTAAACTAACTTCTCAAAATGATTTTGTATAAGTGACGATGGAGTATCCGTTTGTTGACATTTCAATCAGATGTCTGATTATTATTATATATTGTATTGCACAATGATAAGGACAGTTTTTACTCAATGATTGAATTGGTCGGAGAAATATTGTAATTTTAATGAAAACCCTGACAACTTTTAAATATAAATAAGCTGATAATGATCAGTCTGTTTTTGTATGAATGTATAAAAAAGAACGTGCTTAGGCAAAGTTTTCATCATTTACAATCTGTCACATCATCTGAATTTTTATTTGTTGAATATCCAATTAATTGTTCATGTTTGTGATTGATGCTAATATATAATTATGGAATAACTGTAGCCACTTTAATCTCATTTTGGAAGTTACTCTATTCAATTAAAAATATCCCCTTTCTAAATCATTGTTGTACAAGATCTATCTCTAATCATAATTGGACTTTCAACGTGGTAGTATTTGAGCAATTGAAACAGAACAATTTTAAATCGCATTAATATTGTCCATGTGATAATCAATAACAGTTTCATATGATTTTACTAAAACTGTGAAGACACGAAGGTGTTGGTAACATTCTTCGATAGTATTAATTTCATATTAATGTGATTGGAAATTTTGTTGCGAGGTGTAAGATAATTCTACAACTGTTATCAATGTATTAGAAATTTTTGAGGACAAAATATAATTGGTTGAGAATCAATTAAATTTGAGATTTGCATCTGATTTTCCAGTGGAGTACTCCTGTGTTTTTGTTTGTTTATTTATTACAGTACAATATATACAAGATTTATTCTTTTCCTCAGCGTTATTCTTGCTGATTGATAACGATGGAAGATGCTGGCAGCTTATCAAACATGAGGCATTCAAAAAAGCCAATGTACGGTAATGCTTCTTCTTTGTTTGTTAGTATTTAGTCTGTCTGTCTCAAGAGTTTTGATTCCCGTAAATACTCGCCTGTGTATTTACACTTATATAAAAAGTTTGAAGACATCGGTCACAATCCCCAGTTTTCGCATTAGGATCATATTCTTGCACAAATGATCTCTAATTGGAATCCAATTAAAATTTGGATCGAAAATGTAAGCATACTGAGCGTACATAAAACAGCGAAATCGTGATTTTCTTTCAATTAAATAACACATATGTTCACTCTTTCTTCTCGTACTCTCAATTCTCATAATATGCGTAGAAAAAACCTGTAAGAACTCTATGCTAAGATTTCCGAAACTCGTTGCAATTTTCGTGTGAAATTCATTATTGTACATTTTTTATGCAACCAAATTTTTATTTATAAGAGAGAATAAATGCATCCAACGAGCACAGTGTACCAAACGGAATGATCTAGCACCTTAGGACACAGATAAAAGAATTTCCACTATACAACAAAATTCAAATTAACGTGGCATTAATGTGAATCGCTACAAGAACTGGAATAATGATCGACATGAAAGTTGATTGATAACGATCTCAAATCGAAAACGAGAGTTCGGTTCGAAAATGGATAGAGCCATTTCATCTTCCAAGATAACTTGAAAGTAATGCTCTTCTATGTTTGAAGCATTGCACCAATGAACTCTTCCACAATTATTTTCAATCTCTCAAGGGATATACTTTATATTCAACGAATATCAATTATAACGCATTGTTCGATTTTTCGTTTTTATTTTCCGAGTCGTTCGTCGACCAGCAGCGAAAGTGACTCTCATCTTATGTATCCAGTGTAGCTCTTCGAATGTTCCTATCTCATTTGATAGGGATCCTCCTGTACGATGGATTGATCATAATGTTAGGGCTACCATTACAGTAACTGAAAGTTATTCAATGAGTGGGACCAATCATACAGGACGCAGCTGTCAATCACTTGCTGCTACGTGGGACCAACAAATAATGCTGTTAAACCTGTATCGGCAGCATTTTTTGAAATGTCATCAACGCGTTGCATCTGCGGTTTACCAGTAATTTCCAATCGGGGTAAGTTATCAATTTTGATCTCTTTCCGGAACAACTGCCCGATACTTCGGCCAATCAACTGTTGAAGTTATGAGATTATACAGTTCATTGGATTGCAAAGAGAATAACTACAGGGATCAACATGTTCTACATACCTGATTAGTAATTTTTTTGAACAATTCTTTCTTTCCTTTCTCAACTTTATTTCCCTTCGTACTGACAATCGCCATTTTTTCATCAAACCGTTGTAGATCCGCAGGATTTATTCCAGGGATTTGTTGCATCACTTCGATAATATTTGGGAATTTAGGCCTGAGACATTCATATACTTGTGCACCGAGAGTGATGAGAGAACCTTGGTTAGCTTCGTGTTGTCCGTGTAGTTGCAAACCCTGTAGTACAGCTACCATGACGTGTGAAGCCATTGCAGGTGTTAAACTACCATCTGTTGCCAATGCTCTGACGATTGGTCCTGTTAATGTCGTTGCTTTTAAACTAGCATTCGAATCGTTCCAAGACAAGGCACTACACTCCGTCAACAGAAGAGAGAATCGAATAGAAAAAAATGAATTCAAGTCATTCCGTTAGTACGGAGTTTATGGGAGTACTTTCATCAAATATTCTCACCCGAGCACACATAAAACAACGCTGTGACATGTTGATGGATGTCGAAGAATGAATGCTCCAAGCTCGCTCACTACCTCCGCAACGACACTACCACCTCGAGCTGGGGTCTGATCAACCGCCATACCTGAGTTGTCGTGATCCATCAGATCAGGTGGTGATGCATCACTTGTGGTTCCACCAACAAGTGTGACTTTCAATACGTCGACAAAATCTCGGGTTAGATTTCGGTTAAGCATGTCATCAATCACTTCTTGTGCATCGGTATTCGTTTCATCCAATCCACCAGATTCGTAAAGTGCCGTCATGTATTGCCATTTTACACTCAATCTATGGCACACTGAAACAAATTTTACGTTCCATTTTGAAGAAATTGTATTACCGAAATATTGATCCACAATAAATCGGGGTTGATAACACAGAGTTTATCCCACTTTCCAGAACATTCCGTGCGTGTATTGGTTTCAGTGGAAACAGGATAGGAGTGTGATCACAACCACATAGTAGTTCCATGTAATAAATAACAGTATCTTATATTCAGAATTGTTTATGAAATATCATGCTTACTATGAGTTGATACGTGAGTAAGTATTGGCACTAATACACTCTCGTAAAATGCTGGTGGGCAGCAGTAAATGAATGGCTTCAAGAATACACGGATTATCGGCCGCAATCGATGGTCAGGAATAACCTGCGAGTTCAATAAATATCAACAATAACATTATGAATCTAGTTGATCAATAATGTGTGAAGGAAAATTACGACAACACATGCGCCACTATTTTCACAGTGTGATGAACATGTGTAGTGTGTGCGGAACTATGAGAGACCCGACACACGAAAATATCTTCGGATGAACTAATGAATTCATTCATTCTGGTCGTGTTCATTTCAACAAAATACTTTACCTCCATGTTCGAAAATACAGAATTGAGTAATGCTGGTGCCAAGCCAGGAAGTTGATATAGATCCCTGCCCATTGTATGACATCCACTCCCTAACATATGATAGCAATTATCGTGGATGGTGGATAGAAATTGTTGCATACGAGGCAATGGCGCATTTGAAGTTTGATCAGCTTCTGGCACATTATCGACGCTATTAGATATGTGTAATCCCATCAGATGCGCTTTTTCCGATTCTAGCAAATCGTGCGCCTTTTTATAATCCTCCGACAGTTGAGACAACGCAGCGGGGGTGAAGAGCGCATTCAATGCTCGCAGGAGAGCAAAAAGCGTGGGTAACACTGGGATGATATGAGGAGCAGCAGGATTCCTATACACTGGATTACCACTTTCACTCAACGAAGCAACGAATCCACCCCGTGCAGCTCGGTCCGGATCTTCCGGAATAGCACAACGTTTCACGACACTTAATATATTACAAATACAGTACATAAGATCAGCGCGGTTGCGAATAATCGGATCATCGGTATTTGTTATTGGAACACAATCCAATCCAATAAATCTCATCAATTCGATAGGTCCTTTAAATGCTTCAATACCCAATGATATAAATTGCGCTGAACCTTCGCTAATAGTTTGGGCAATAAATCGTGTTTGCCTTTCATAATCACAGAAGTGATTAGAAATAAGTAAGAGTGCTTCATACAGCGTCACACTTTCCATCCGTGTAAGTTGACTAGGTTCTCTCATAAGTCCTCTAACTGTCGTATTAATTTGTTCGAAGACCGGAAGCAACAGCAATGGATATTTCAATCCGATTTTTACCATTAGACTTGCAGCATGACGTCGTACACACTTAGTAGCTTTAGAACGTTCTCCTCTCGTTTCACTGGCTGGTTCGAAAACTAATGCTGCGAATATTTTCTCAAGAACACGCGGTAATATTGCAACACCAGGCATCGTCATTGAACCTGTTGACATTGATAAAAAAACGAAGAGTGCACTGATGCAGGATAGCAAAGCTGAGAGTAACCATGGATCTTCAGGCGAATATCCTAAACACAATTCTAATAATTGTAATCCATTTTGTACGCTCGGTCGTTCATTCACCAGAAGAATCCGTGAAATAACTGAATCAAGTGCTTGTGCCATTGCCTCCCATTCGAGATATTCTGAATCATTGGGGTCACTTCTGTATCGCAAATTCGCCATTCCTTTAGTGATTTTTGCTGTGAGCCATTGTTGAGCATAAGCGAATGTAACAAGAGGTGCGACCATTGTTGCATTACGAAGACCTTCAAGCAAGTCCATACGGAAACGATGTCGGAAAACGACAAAATCCTCTTCAGAATCGTAGTCACTCAGACAATAGGCAGTCATACCATTAGAATGTTGTCCATTTGGATACGCAACCTTGATCAACTTCGGCGCAGTGTTTTCAATATATTTTGGGACGTATGTCAATAATAAATTGTCAGTCTTCGATTGTTCATGCTTGAATAGCATAACCCAAATAGTATTAGCTAAATGATTTAATGTCAAACTCGAATGTATAGTGAATGACATGACTGTATCCAAAAAAAGATTGAAATTGGATGGTTGTGTCATTGTTGGATCTTCTTTGCCCCAAAGCATACACAATTGTGTTGCCATACCGATCAGTACTTGGGTTAGCTTTTTCAAGAATAAATAATGGCTCTCATGAAGTTCATGCGGATCTGATTGTGGCACTGGCGCAATCGCTGCTGAATAAATACAGCGTAATGCTTCCTCGGTGAATAATATCATCAATTGTTTCCGATCACCTTTTCCTTTGCGATTCACCACTTGAAGTAAACATTCTGCTGAAGCACATTGAAAAGTGCGGTCTCCAAGGAGGACACAGAGAATCCTCAATAAACGTCCTTCATCGGCCATGATATGATTTATCGATACCCACTCGACAAAACCAGTAAGTGTCAACAAAACAACCTGTTGCAAAACATATAATGTTGTATTTTAAAATGGTACTCTTCAACAGTAGAATATAGCCAAGAAAAAAAGGCTGAACTATCTTACTTGTACTACTTTACTCTGTGCTGATGCCTCATCAACATTTCCCACTGCACGCATTTTTTGAAATTCAGAAAAATGTTGCTCCATCAGTCTTAAGAAAAAGGCAAAGATTTCAGCCATATTTGTAGTTAATGCTTGATAAATGTCTTTTCGTCGTTGATTCGATTCCAATGTTTGCAATAGCGCAACATCTTCAACAAGTCGTAAGAAAACCAAAAGTACTACTTCAGTTTGACTTCCACCACGAGTACATGCTTGACACAATTCAGCTAGAAGCGTCGGCCACTGCTGTGGCCACTCTCTTTTTATCATTTCGACAATCACCCGTGAAAGTGCATCTTTTATGTGTGTCTCTTCTTGCAAAACTGACTCCGTACCTTCTTGAAGAAGTTTCATAGCATTCTCTTTTATGAATACTTTTTCTGATTGAGATATTTGTGTCCATCTATATTTGATGCAATGCTCCATCAATTGTAATCCAAAATGACGCACTACTGAACTTCTGTTCGGTGATTTCTGTGCCAAATAGAGCCCACATTGTGCACATAGTGGTGATGTCTCTTTAAATCTTTCACACGCATTATAAACGTCGAGACGTTGTTGGTGCGGAACATCGGGAGACATCATGACTTCCACAACTCGTGCGAGCTCCGCTGATATTTGGGCAACATCTCCCGCGCCGAACTCCATCTCTGAATCTCTGGAAGGAAAAAACTCATATAGTTCGTGTAATCTAAACCGATCTTCGGAAATCACGACTTATTACAGCTTGAACTCAATACATTTCATTCTGGTGGAAATTTTCCAATCATTAGATTCAAAAAAAAAAAAGTTATACAAGATTCCACAATGATTCTGATTGGGCAAGAGATTCAATATAGAAAAGACCAAAATGATTACTAATATATTTTCTCCTTTTCAGAATCGTATGCGGGCTCAGTGATATTTACGAATAATACACATAAAAATTCCAATGAGATTTCGAACCAGCTTGTCGTTAGACATAGCAATGCGCAGCACGCCGACCATGCCTTGACAAAATTTTATATTGTCTCGCGCAATAATGTCGCCGATTGGTGTAATATTTAAAAACATACTTCATAACGAAGTCTCGTTATTCATGTTGAACATTCTGTATGATATAATTTCACTCCAAAATGTCAGTGAGAATTTGAATCAATTATATGAACTTACCCGAGCTCGCTCGCTTTTTGGTGATATGCGGCACGTTGGATGATAGCGTACGAAGCAAGTACAAATGATATGAAACAAATATCTACGTGTTTCAGTGGTGCCCCGCTCGAGTGCTTCTTCAAGCTATTCAAAGTATCAAAAACATATACATATATATTCTGCGACGTGTGGACATATATATACCACTTTACGACTTGAAGCAGTGCTGCCAAAACGTGGGATTTTTCTACCCCTTCCATAACACCGCGCTAGCCTGAAGCACGTATAAATGACGTGTATAGAGGGGGTAAAAAAATCCCACGTTTTGGCAGCACTGACTTGAAGCGAGCGGTGAATGCGCGGTCCGCTGTGGTCTGTCGATGTCTACCGGATTTGATAACAGGCGACTTCAAAAAAAAGTATAAACTGAAACTTTATTTTCTTCTTTCTCGTTTATATAACTGGTCAATTAAAAACAAGCATATGCAAATGATATACTCCCTTCAGAAATTTTATAATCGATAGCAGATTGTTCTAAGTTGATCTTCTTTCATACATGAATATCTGTTACAATTCGATATGATACAAAGCGGTATAACCTGAAAAGAATAAAATGTATCAGTCAACTTCGTTCCTTATTTTTTGTAATTTAATTTTTTATCATTGATATTTTTGATGTGTAGTCAACACTAATACTTTAGTGGAGAGAGTATTTCCTCATGAGATAATTTTGTACTTACGAAATTTTCAACTTTCGAGGTTATGCTGAACGGATTACTGATAACTGCAAAACATAGCTGATTTGTACATATATGTGTTGATTGGAGTACACAAGTATGGATGAAGCAGTTGTTAGTTCGCCTACTTCAAAACTTCTATTCGCTGATCAAGTACACGCTGTTGAGTTTTCACCGTTTGAATGGTCGCAGAATTTGATATGTGTCGCGTTTGGCGACGAGATTGCTGTTGGAACTATCAAATTTCAAGTAAACAAAATTATTCTAATGAAACAATTGGTTGAGATGATGCATTTGTTCACTGATAAAAAGAACGCGCTTTCTAATAATAATGCATTTGCTTCTATAGGATGATGACGATGTAGCGGATGAAGTTTTATATACTTGTATTAGAACATTTCATCACGACACAAGAGTACATTGTATTGCATGGAGTCCAGAAACATCTCTTAGTGTAGTGCCAAAAATTGTTGCGTTCTGTGTTGCTGGTGCAGATTTCAAAATAAGACTCTACAATAGTAATTTGAATGATGTTAACGTATATGAGGTGAGAATGATCCCCTTGTCCAATATCAATTGAAAAAAGGTAGATATTCATCGTGTGCAGTTGTAAAACAGCGAATTTGCATTTGTCTAGGTTCTGGAAGGTCATAAAGATTATGTGAATAAAATTTCCTATGAATCTGAAGGGGAACTAATTGCGTCCGTGTCCGACGACCACACATGTAAATTATGGGCTGTGAAAGAGGATCAAAAGTGTGTTTCGACATTCTACTTAACTTCACCTGGAATGAGTGTTTGTTGGCATAACGAAGAATCTGGAAAACTTTTAGTAGCTGAAAAGAATGGTCTTATACACATGTATAATGTGAGAAGCCAACAAGCAATAATGTCATTAGATGCTGGTGTTATACCTCTCGCTTCGGCTGATTGGAGTCCGAATCCGTTAAAAGTGGTCTGTTTAGCAGCCGGCGATTTGTTTTTATGGGATGTTTCAAGACCAAGGTAAGACCGTCAAGGATTCGTTTCTCATTTATCGATGAGAGCAAAACCTGATAAAATGTCTGATTTTCATTCAAGCCGAGCTATTGAAACCCGTACGATTCATGTGGAAGGAGGGATCATCGTGAAATTCGCGTGTGGAAATGAAAATCTCCTTGCCAGCATTGGCAGACCAGAAAATTTACTCAAAGTGATGAATTTGAGGACAAAGCAAATAGTATTGAGTGGTAGTGTACAACTCTTCGGTGGCCTCAGCTGGCATTACAAATTGCCTTACGTGTGTGCAGGAAGTGATAGAGAAGTACGTTTCTGGCGTATCAATTCAAAATAACTATGTCAGAATGGTTCAATGTGAAAAATTTCGAAACTTTTTTATTATTTGGTATGAATACACTATTTTACATAGAAAAGAAAGGTGAAATGACACCTTGGGAAATACAGTGTACTTCTAAGTATTGTGTCATGAACAGAGGAGAAAAGTAAGAAATAATTATTGTCTCGCATGATGTATCTTTTGTAATATTAATAATGAGAAACAGAAATCTTCTCAAGGTATTTTGGTTCATTCCTCAATTTATGAAGAAATAATCTTCATACTTATGATACAGCGAGTTTCCATTTTTCCGCAACAACTTCAGAAAAATGATATTTAACATCTCCATCGACCAGAATATTAGATAGTTCAATCGCTTTACTGTAAATCAAAATAGGGCTGGGAGCACAAACACGCTCAGCGATGAATTTCTTCTCATCTGCTCGTGCAGTCTCCAATTTTTTCTGAAGGATCGCTGGATCTTCATGGATGTCCTCGTCTTTCGTATCTTTTTGTGAATTTCCAATACTAGCAGCGAGTATGGCTTCCAGTTTAGATATTTCGGATGTCAATGTCCAGTATTTCACTGCTGTCTGAGTCACCCCATCCTCCAATGTCTTCTCAATTGTCGTGACCACTTGTTTGATGGGGAATTCTTCATTCGGCTGTTTCTGTAGCGCAGCGATAGACCAATTGAGTAATCCAAGGCACATATAAGCTCGTATGCTTATATACATTGGTAAATCCGTGTTTTCGAGAATAGCAGATAATGAAAAACATTTTGGGTCCAGTATTGAGAGGAAACCCACCAAAAAGCTCATGTCATATTTGTTAGAGTTAGTGAGATCTGATACTTCATATTGTGATATCATTCCAAGTGCTGAGACAATGTGACGCATTCGTTGTTCTTTGGATGAAGAAATGACAGCTAATGCTATCTGATGGCTCAACATCATCGAGAGCATTTGTTTATTTTCAGGAATATTAGAATTTGTCAATGCAACTAGTCTATTGTACTGCAATGAATCATATTTGTGATCACGTTCGCTCAAAATTTGCAGTAATCCATTCTCCGACTTCCCATGAAACCATGATAAGATGTGAGACTCATCAAGAATTTCTTGCATTCTTCGCAATTCTTCTAAAGCATCAATGTGAACTGACCGATATTGAATATTCGGAAATTCATTTATCAAGTCTCGACATTTTTGAAAATCACAATGAAGGAGAGATTCCGTAACAGCTTGATCTAGGATCGCTTCGCTGAGTTCTTCATTCTCGGCGAGGATAGCCAAACGCGCAGCAGTTTCAAGTGTGGGAACATCCTTGCGTCTCGAGAGTACTTTGGCTGCTTTTGCGATATCACCAAGTTTGACGAAGCATTGTGCGGCTTCTTCGAAATGTCCTGTTGCCACTGAAGTTTTGGCCCATTCTTCGAGAATATCATTCAGCACAACATCATCAACCTCTAACCTGCATCTGGCAAGGACATATGCTTCTCTATACATTTTTGAATCCATAAATACATCAATAGCCCAATGAATTCTGTGAATACACAGAAGATAACATACAGCTTTAGTGGGACTCGATTCTCGTATCAGTTGTGTGGCATATGATTCGCACATAGTTTTCCACATTTTTACTGACAGACTCGGTGCGAGTGAAACTAGAAAATCATTCAATCGCATTTCCTTCGCTGCATCTTCTAATTGTTGCCGTAAATTATTACTCCACATATGCATTTCTGTAGCCACTGCAAATTGACCGTGTTCTGCATGCGCTGTATTTTCAATACTCAATATTTTCTGAAGTTCTTCTTCAGTTCCAAAAATAGATAGAGTTTCCTTTTCATTAGGAGATTCATCATCGTTCCGACGCAAAACTTCATGAGCAAGTTTCAAACAAGATTGTAGACAGACTTCTTTATCACTCATAGTTTTGCGGTAAACAGAGAAGAGGCTTCCCTTTTTATTCTTGCTCTTCTTCTCCTTGTTACTAGATTCTTCACATTCCTGCGTATTGGTCGTGCCGTTCACGATCTGGTCCTCCATAGGCACACTATTACCATTGGTCAAAGTCACTTTCGCGATATCATCTGTAATTTTTTGAATATTTGAGCTCTTCAAATTTTTTTCATTTTTCTTTTTACTTTTTTTTCCTCTACTTTTATTGGTTGCAATTTTTTCTTTCGGAATTATAACTTTCTGTTCAGAAAGTTTCCAGATATGAAGTGAGAGGTCAGCTGATCCTGTGATAATGTAGTCTGGATCGATTGGACTCCACATACACGAATAAATTGGGCCACAATGCCGAACGTATGTTCCCATCAATTCTTGTGTTTGAACATTCCATACTTGTGCCGTACTATCGAAACTGCCACTAATAAGATGACCACTCGAATGTGGACTCCATGCCAAGCACACAACACGGTCAACGTGCCCAACAAGGTTACCAACAACTTTATGCTGAACCGCAATGCCTGTACCATTTATAACGATTTTATCAGCTCCATCATTTGCCGCGGTACTATCAGTTTTTCTGTGGTCGTTCACTTCGTTCATCAAGTTTGACATATCGAAAATCGTGATAATATTATCATTAGTTGATGCCGCCAAATAATGACGCAATGCTGAATATTTTGTGTCTGTTGCAGTACTATCTGGATGCCATACCAGACATTGAACTGTTTTTTTCAAATGGTACATTGTTCGACCCAAAGATTCTAGTTTGTTATTCACGAATGAAATCGATCCATCCTCATACCCTATCGCCATGCATGACAAATCTGGCTTCCAACAGAACTCTGTACAGTCTTTCTTTATCAAAACTGTCGGTTCTGCAACTGGTTTTTCGTGTTGATAGAAGACAAGCTCGTAATCACCACATGAATAGAGAGACCAATTTTTATTCGATGAATTTTTCGCCCAGCCGAGTGAATAAACTGTTCGTCGGTGATGATGTCGATAAAGAATGGGCGGTGCATTAACATTATTTGTATCATAAATACCAACTCGTCCTTCACCCGTACCAAAAGCAAGAAGATTCTCTTGCTCAGGATGCCAGGCGATAGCCGTGACCCTTCCTGAAATTTTTTGCCACAAGCATTTTATATCAAATGTTTTATCATGTGACTCAGATAGGTTCCAGAGTCTCAATACTGCATCACCATTGCCATAAGCAATTCTTGATGTGTCCAGTGGACAAGCAGCGATGCAATAAACATATCCAGAATGAGTTGGTATACTATAATCCACACGGGGTTTGCCGTCTTCGATTATGGTACAGATCATCTGACGATCTTGTGCAGTAGTCCAAATTTCAGATCTTGTATTGTTCCTCCAGTTTTCGTTTGTCCCACTATTATCAATCGGCACATGAGCAATGGAAAACAATCCTCGCACATGATTTCCATGAACCAGACTCCATGCGGGTTGTTTCAGCGGTTTAGACAAGTCTAGACATAATAGTTCACCGTAAATAGAACTTGCAAGTAAATACTTTGGCTCTAACCAACAAACAACGGTGTAATTTCCAGCAGATGCATTGAATTTTACTCTATGTTGATGAGAATCTAAAGGAGCACGAGGTAACGCCAATTGTGTTTCATATCGACCATCGCCAGATCTCCATATGAATATCGTTCTATCTCTTGCACTTGATGCAAGGAGTAAATCTTTACTGATAGACCCACTGAAGACACTCACATCGGAGGGACACCAAGATAGGTTTGACACTTCAGTATCATGACCTCGCATTTTATAAGTAATACTTCCGTCTCCTTGTAAGTTGACTAAATATACCAAACCACTTTTAGCCCCAACTGCGACGATATTTGATTTATGAGGACAGCAAGCAATGCAGGTGGCAGTCATTTTCCCAAGAGGAATTGTTTGACAAACGCTGTAACTCGTATTCCAGGCAATGAGAAGTCCTTCAGTGCTGATAGAACAAACTAAAGTTGGATCACTTCGAGACCAGTCTACGGCAGCCACTTTCTGTTTTGACTACAAGGATTCAAACTACTATTGAATATGTGTAACGATACAAGACAAATATCAAGACCTAACATCTGATATTATACACTTACGTCTAAATAGAACTGTGAAGATACTGCGCTCATGTTATCCAAGTCCCATAGTCTAATGATGTGTTCTTCACCACCAGATACAAGTAGATTTTTCCCGGGTGTTCCATATTCTGGTGAAAAAGCCACGGAATTAACCTTTTCCAAGTGAGCATTGGTAATAATAGAGTAATCAAGTGTTCTAGGCTCCCCCACATGTCTGGCTATGACAATAGTATTTTTTGAGCCCCACGCAACAGTCCCATCATTTGCACAAACAAGAATGGAACTGAGAAACCAATTGGGTGCGGGTGGCAACGTTACTCTATTCATTTTTTACTGTATGATAGAGTACACGAAATCGTTTCTTATCGTTTATTCTTTTAGGTTAACCACCGGTGCACTTTCGGTATCAAATATTTTGTATGTATAGTTATCTCAGTTGAAGACCAGGCTTCAGATAGTTTTGGCGGATTTCGGTTTATCTTTTTTTCACTATATAAACATGAATAGTTCATTGAATCCTGTCGGGGAATCGTTCAACCACACAAGACGACTTCGTTGTAAAGAAAGTCGTCCTATTTGATGTTTTGCATGTGTGTAGTACGGCGGCTCACAAATTCGCGCGGGCTTTCAATACGCGTGATTACCGTGACGCATGCGTATCATGAGTATGAATACGCGCCAAAATAATAGTGAAGACACGAGTGCGAGATAAAAAAAGGGAGGTGTGCAGGTCACCCACGAACGCCCCGTGTGTTCTCTCAATAAATAACGATTTCAAATAAAAATTCCAATTATGTTCTGTTGCGTATCATTCAACTTCATTTTTCTATATACAAAATTGTTCACTTCATTGTATGCAGATATTCATTAACAACATTCAATGGCGAAATCTATTCGGATATAAGGAATGATTCGAAACTATGAGGAAAAATGAATTGTGTTCAAGGTATTTTTATCGAATCTTGGTTTTGATCAAATGCGCACATGGATCGTTTCGATATGACAAAACAACATCAAACTTGATCTACTTCAATTCTGAAATTTTGCTGCTCATACGACTACGCGATTGATATTGACTCATGTTGACTTCTGTCGTATGGGAAGTTATTCCGTAAATGTCCTCATGATACCTATTCTGGGCCTGAAATATCATAACAGAGGTTTATAATATATAGCTCTGACATTCAGAACATTATGTTATGTCATTACCTTCAAAAAGCGCAAAAAGGAATCTACTTCTCCGTTCGACATTCGGCATTCTACAGAAATAATTTGTTTCAATGATTGAAAAACATCTTCAGCCATTGTTCGATTTCCACAAACATAGAGGTGTCCGTCTGCATGCAACAACATTTTACATATTTGGGAACTTTCCACCAGCATTAGATCCTGCACATGGATTTTCTTCTCACCATTTCCACGAGATAATGCAAGAAACGTTTTGCCCAAAACCTTGATATCAAGCATCTGCTGTTTTTCCTGACTATACAGATCATCGACTATATGACGACAACCATGAAATAGCCATATCTCACCATATTTCCGTTCTGTTGATGTATGTATATCCTCTGTTACATAATTGATGAACAAATTGTCAAATCATCTTTGCTTATCAACTCACCAGAATCCATCTGCATTTGAATATAACGGTGTTGCCAGAATCCTCTGAATGGTGCAATTCCAGTGCCAGGTCCGACTAAAATCATCGGTGCTTGATCATTCGCTGGCATATGGAAATTCGGTGCACTGATGAACATGTCAAAGAGATTAAAAACCGCTGCCGAGAAAGGAACTTACATGATCTCTGACATGATGACGATGGGGGAGTGAATGAAGCTTTGATTAAACGCAGCGAGGCTCAATTACCTTCGCACAAACACGTACAGTAGTTCATTTTGAGATACATTATTGAGATAATTGGAACACACACCATAATGAATTGGTCCTGTACCCCCTGTGGAAAAAAAACGAATGCTAAATGATGTGTTCGAAAAATTTAGCTAAGAATAAGTATGACGTACCTTGAGATTTGTATTGAACAACTGCGATAGTCAGGTGTATTTCATTATTATGAACAAGAGGGGAGTTGGATATGCTATAATATCTCGGTCGTAGTGGATTCAACAGGTGAATAAATAATGGTGCGTATGGTCTGACCGAAGGGAATTCCAGAAGCACTTGGAATAAATTTGGATACTTCCACTGCGCCCAAGCTTTATACGCGTTTGGATCCTGATAACATTCAGTCAATTTCACTTGTAAAAAACGGAATCTATTTTGTTTTATCAGCATGACTTACACTTGCTAATAAATTTAACTCAGTCTTTTCATTGATATCAGTCGCTATAGATGCGAAATATTGCAGAAGACTAGGTGCGGGTGGTGTTGTAATATCAAAAAATCGCCTAAATGAAGTTCTCAATGAATTTCGTTCGACTCCGATAGCAGGTACCCAATATTCCTGGACACCTAAGACAACAGTTGGATATTGTCAATGCATGAATTATTCGCATTTGACTAATGAAGCCATTCTTTTGCTTCTTATTTTCGCTTTCGAGAATATGTTTACCGTCAGCAGTATGACGTTTTTCTAGTGTCTGGAGTTCCATTGACATATCGAAATCTATTGTTGGTTGCAGACGACTCAGAATCCCTTCAACTAACTCATCTGGATTACATCCGAGTATACCTAAATGGTCTCCGGGTTTATAGACAACGCTTGGCGACAAGTTTTGAAGCTCCAACAGAATCGTCAAACCGCTGATACAAACAAACATTGTGATAATAAGAAATTGACACCAAATAGTTTGGAAACTGGAAAGAATGATTAGTTATCTACCCAGGGTTGTCCGCTGTTAGCTTGGTTCTCCTAAGCACATTGCAAGTTGACACAGTTCGATTGCACCGCTTACTCAAAGCTGTATGAATATAAGATGAAGACATGAGAACTGTGAGAATAGTGGAAAGCCTAAAGCCTCCTAAAATTCTTATGGAACTCTAAAAAATCATACCGATTTCGATTGGTTGAGAATCAGCTTCAACAAGCTTCATAGAAGATTCAGAAAGTGTTTGGTAACCAGCCGCGAGTGTATTTTCCCAAAATGCGTCATCATTATTGACGCGAAATATTTCATGTATCACAGAGAATAAGTCGGTTGCCCATTGACGGAAAACTTGCTCATGTCCACGCATTTCGTCGCTTTCGGTAATAGGCAAAATACGGTCACCGCCTAATGTATCAAATAATTCATCGACGTAACGTCCAAACGCACAAAAGTTTGAATAGGCTGAAGAACCCAACGCAAATACTGCAAAACGCACGTTTTGCAAAGGTGGATTTGAATTGTTTTGAAGTTTTGGCAAGATTTGCTGTTCAGTTTCACTATCTCCTCCCGTGAATAATTTAGGAATAGATGACCTATCGGGAATGAATGATTATTACAATTGATGAATAGTAGTTTCGGTATGCATATCTTTCATTATTGTATCAACCTTATCCTGGAATCTACACTTCCATGAAACGTTTCCGGTGTCATTGCGCTGAGATTATGGCTGAAGAGCTTTCCACTTTCCGGCGAATCGCCATTACCAGATGTAGATGTAATAATAAGTATAAGTGTTTCGTTTTCGATTTCACTTATAGCATATTGATCCATACACAAAACCCGGCAGTGTAATGTACGGTTGAGCAATGCTCCCAATCTTTCAGCGAACATATGCGACGTCCCTGTTTCCGAGGCAAACAACACGGTTACCTTAATGCGACGGGAGTATACTTGACGAGAGAGATCTAATGCAAATCTGACCGCCCTATATTGACGAAATGCACCGGTATACTATAAACTGTAATGAAGTGAGTCATCGAATATTCTACACAAAGCTCTCACCATGCAATTTGCGCGAAGCGGAACTTCTTCGATGATTTCTCATCTGCGCGCTCTCGACTATGTCTCCGTTTCCAAATGTGAGTTTTCCATGCTGGAGTCTGAACTCCATACGATGGTTTTAAATAATATAACGCCATTTCTTGGTGGAATACCGAAGTGGCTGAGCCTGAAATCGGTGGAACAATCCACACCCAATCAGCAGGGCAACCTTTTCGTATTTTCATTTCTCTTTCGTAATGTCTCATGAAAGAATCGGACGCTGTATGATGGTCGACAATTGTTACTTTCGCGATCTGAATATAAAATGTCAAAGTGTTTGAAGTGAAAACAACCAAGTGCATTTTCCACTTATGGAAATGAATATATGTACCTGAAAACTGTGAAGTACTGCTATATTCGCCTCTATCATTGCTTTGTCCTTCCACAGTGTGATAGGTGTACGGGTATTCAATCCCATACGATCAGCTATCGGCTGCACATGAAATTTCATGATCAACGACAAATTTATCCTTATGTCCAATAACTTAAAAATTTCAATATGGTACCTCAAGAAGATTATAACGATGAGTGTCGCAAAAATTTCGTGAACCTATCTCTGTACTCATGTACCAACCACTGAATGGCGCCGCAGTGAACTCTAATCCACCGCAATCAAAAACCATCGATGATACCGTTGGGAGGCCGAACCATTTTAGTTGTAGATCCTCAAACCAGTCGTATCTGATGTAGATTATTCAAAACATAATGTGAGCACGACATTGATGTAGAATAGTGAAATTGAAAATATAACACCACTCACGTCGGATGCCTAATCGGAACTTCCAATACAAGTTCTTTAGGGATATCAAAACAACCTGGATCGTCTCCATTAGCTGATAATATGAGAGGGAGAATATCGAATCTCGTACGAACGCCAGAACACGGACCTCGCCACCCCAACTCAAGACATAACTGTCGACAAATCATATATCCGTTTCAATACTCAGCTGTTAACTGTCCGACAATGCTTTCCACCGGAAATTTCAGATGGAGACAAGAAGACATATGTGGCGGTGAGTACATGCAGTATTGGTAGAAGCATAAATTAACTTACATTCGTAAATTCAACGTTGAGTGGATCGCCCAAGATCGTTCCACCTTCGTTCATGTATCCTGCATAGCCAATAATCTGTGGATTCCACACACGGTAGTCGTGTTTACCATCAGTGCGTTGAGGAAAAACAGTTATAGCAGACCTGAAAGACGCAATCTCTATTTGTATATTCGATATATATAATTATTCATGAAAAGCAGCGAGAACTATGATTGACCAGCACAATTCACCTTATTTGGCCGTTATTTGTACAGTATTGTATATGATTACATAGTGCTTCGAACATTTCAGCTGTACTGGTGACATGTCGACAGTCAAATATTTGAAGTTCAGTCCATTGAATACGACCTATACAACGTGCAGCATTTCTCCATGCGAGTTTTGCGCCAAATACCAATTCTGATTCACTTAATTGATAAGTACCATTCGTGACAATTTCTTGTTGCACATATTTCCAACGGGCCGAGAATACATTTTCATTCAGTCTAAAATCGTACCATCAATTATATCAGAATAGTAACCATCCTAGTTGTCAATCTATAAAATCAATACCTTCCATTCGATGTGAAATACTGTTTCAGAAAATCCTTCGCATGCTGTAGAATATCGTTTTTTCCCCTCGGATCAGTACCATTCACTGCAACACCCATTACACTTCCTTGACATACTCGATTCGAGCACAGAGATACCTGCAATCATTCAATCGCAGTCATAACTGTCATTGTTCAAGCTGTCAGCTAAGCTAAGTGATGTGAAACTCATCAGATAATCTATTTGCATAGCATTTTCGCTACCTGCGAGCATTCATTATTGAGTAAATCAAGACCCTCGGTTTGCTGCATATAATTTTTGAGCTTTAACAGTGTTCGTTGGCATTTTTTTCCAATTTGTGAGAGTGTTTCTTTGATGTCGTTAGTTTCTTCATCTAATTGGTCGACTTGAAGGATCTGTGATGATTGATGGCTTTTTCTATGATCATCATCTTCTTCATCTCGAATGACCATCACCTCCGGAGTTTGTAGATTGTCATCTTTCCCCTCATTATGTAGCATACTGTCCTAAAAAAATTGGAGTGGATGAATGACTAATATACACTCCAACTACAGTGATGTTCATCATTAGATAATTTTGAATGATTCTCAAAATTGGTGAATCTGGTAAAGGTGCTTGACAGAATTACTTGTGGTATTGCATCCAATCCTGGACTTTTTTCATGGTGATTATCAGAGACTACTGAAACTCGTGACGTTCGGAAACATCTCGTCATTCTTGAATGTACAATTGTGCATGCGATCGTACACAAGTGCACGAAAGAACACATCCACCCCCACATGATAGCATAAGTAGTCTTCATTTGATGATTTTTGTCACTACATACAGGAACACAAAATGTTACAATTGTGAAGGTGTTTCGATGATATTGAAACAAATAAAGAATGGCCGGGTTATGTAACAAATGGTTGTAACACTTTATTCTAACAAGATAAACATTAACAATATAGTTCAGAATGATTGACTAATGATAATGTGAATGTAATGGAAGAGTGAACAAATGAAATATTGTATGCGTGAACTCGTATAAACGTGATTGGATGAATACAGTTCAGCTGGATGGCGAATGTGAATGATTGACAGCGTGGATGATTGACATTTTCATTATTACCAAATAGGTGATTTTGAATTGAATTAGATGGAAGGTGGCACCTGTTGAACAAGTAGCAAGGTGTATATGATTATGTGCCACCTGATGATGGTTACGCAAGGAACAGTTTGATATCTTTGAGCTAACAATT
>JABMBR010000075.1:0-33380 GCA_018881525.1 Meteorus sp. PSUC_FEM 10030008
ATATATTCATAAGTAAAGAGAAGTGTGCATGTGCCACGAATTTGTATATATTTTTTGAAATTATATAAACGATAAATTATCATATAAATATATGATGTTCGCACACGGTTCACGTTATCCATTGGCATCTTATCAGAGCCCTTATCCTGATTAATTTTCAAATGAATTCTGCGCCCATTACTATCGATGAAACGGTGGGCAGAATTATCCCATCATTATCCTCTGTCGGTAAACTAACGTCTTATGATAATGCAGGATTTTTTAATCCGTTCTCAAAAATAAATGGTGAGTGAATGTAATTCAGATAAGAGAAAGTCTGATAATTGTGAATAATATTGAAATTTCAATTCCAGACGATATTGCGTTTGATGATCCAGTCATATTATGAAATTTTTGAAAACAACAAGCCCCAAAAACTTTCGAGTGTGTTGAATGTACATATAAAAGAAATCTGTGAACGCGCGCGAGGCCTTTGGGTCTGAACGACGTTTTGAATCGAACACTATTGCACTAAGAGTCAGGTTGACGTTTGGTATCGGTGCCTCCATGAATATATAACGAAATATTAATCACACTTCATCTACTCTGCGTTGATCAAACACTCCCTATTCGTATTGCCAATTTTTCTCATTTTAAGAAGATCTGGATTTAGTATTCATACATAACCACCATATCAGTCATATATTATATTATACAGACACATTCATAGCATTGAATCACGATTATTTGATTTTTATGTTCAGGTAGCTACGATGCTTCATAATTCTACACTGAGCTTACCGCCATTTTCGGAAAACCATACCGATTATTCAAAGATTTCACCACCAGATGTCAACCATATGATATTTGGTTGGCGAAGACTGATCTCCATTCGTGCATTAGTTGTGACTACTCTATTCGTCAAAAATTGTAAACAAATGTATATCGTGTTTTCATCACGCGCGATTATCAGGTTTCAATAGTAAGATAAAGAATGAAGATATGAAAACTATAACGTTTTTATAAAACTGCCATGTACTGCTCTGTTATTGTATAAAAGAAATTATTCCGAATGAACACCTAGCAAGTGTCATGGAAATGGCAGGAAGTGTTGGGCCGCAAATTTTCAATCCATTGCCAGAAGAATCAACAGATATTGACAATATTGCCGGACATGTTGATCGCAATGCAGATGTTGATTCAATAGAATTCCTTTTGGCCAATCTCAACCTGAATCAACTCCCGGATAAATTTTGTCGAACTTTCAAGAATTTAGTAAAATTAAATTTGTCAGATAACCATATTAGTGAATTACCAGAATCAATTGTTTTGTTGAGTAAATTAGAACAATTCTTTGTCGATAGAAATGACATTCGTCAACTGCCTGAGGTGATAGGTCACCTGGGAGTTTTGAAAGAATTCAGTATATCTGATAATTTCCTATCAACTTTACCACCAGATATATCAGAGTTGAATAGACTGGAGATATTGAATCTATCTGGAAATAAATTGGAATGTTTACCGAATTCTTGTATGAAGATGAATCATCTCATCACACTTGATATATCAAGAAATTCATTCCAACAAATTCCCAATTGCTTAAGACAAGGCATGTTGGGAGTACAGTCATTAAATGTCTCTAACAATAAACATATGAATGTCAACGGCGCAATCTTTAGTAGAAATTTGCGTAAGTTTTATGCAAAAAATAATGGATTAATCACAACATCATTTCCAAGTTGGATTTTGTCTGGAAGATTCGCAGAAATGGAAGAATTAGAATTTGAAGGGACACAGTTTGTATCGTACAATATTCCAAGTTCGGATAAAACTACTATAAGAAAAATGAATCTGAACAACTGTAGATTACATGACACTGCATTGGATAAACTACTGATGAATGTTTCATCTGTTGAATATTTAGACATTGGAAACACATCTTGTAAAATTGTTGGGAATTCATTCTCTATTTTCCCAAGTAGATATATTCACAATCCACAAACAACAATCGTATTTGATATTAGCAGTACCGGTATAGCAGATATCCCAAAGGACATTGCACTCTTCCACAACTTGACAACAATTGATTTACACGGAAATCATCTCAGTTGGTTGCCAGAAGAAATGTGCACCTTAACAGAACTTCAAGTTCTGGACATAAGTTCCAATATAATAGTAATGCTGCCACAAAATCTAGGGTCTATGGTTTCTCTGAAAATAATTCAAGCAGCAAACAATAATATTTCATCATTGCCATTATCAATCACTAATTTGATAAATTTAGAATGGATGGATTTATTCGGGAATGATTTTATTGAAGTGCCTACAGAAATTGAGGTGTTAACAAATTTGCGAGCACTGGATCTCGAGGAAAACTACTTCACGACTGATGATATTGTGGTAATAGAAACTGGAATGAATGTAGACCACATTGATTCTGATCTTTCAACGTTGATTTCAATCATTGTTCCAGTTACCGATTGATTATGTAGGTTTGAGGGATCAATTGAGGATTGAGGTGCCGAATAGATCAATAGGTCCGAAAATCAGAGAAACCGATTACGAGTCCCTATCACCTAACAACTCTGTGGATGAAGACTGGAATACTCCGGATGATACCGCTTCCGTGTAATGAATATACTGGAAATTGTCACTGAGAACAATACTCACAATATTTGATTGTTACAATTATTGAATGGTGTCATCATTTTCCAGACAAGACGACTCCTACGATGTCAATCAAATGATAGAAGAAGAAAATTGGGACAAATCTGCTGATTCTGCGGAAGAATTCGATCCATTCGATCCACCGCCTATATCACCACCGAAGTGGGAGATACCACAAGTCGTTTTTGAAAATCTTTTCAATTTTTGTCCTGCCGATTTACATGCCCGGAGGATTAAAGACGTGATCGCCGAAGCACGTGCCAATGGCCAATGTTCATCATTACCATTCGTCGAGGGACAATTTGATGATATCGAATAAGATAGCCGGAAGTTTTAGTATCGTTAATTTAGATCTAATCGTCCTTTACGCGAGTTGAACCGGAATTTTTTCCCGTTTGCAATATCTACCACGTGATGAAACGTTCTGTACATATATTGTTGAAGATCACGTCAATGAAATTCAGATATTGTAACCATAAGTTAACGAAAGTTGGGTATAGATTACCTATCAGGGTCCAGGTCAGGAGTTGCAAAATGTGAACTCGAACACGCAATATTCACAAATCTTTCACTATCAATATGTACTGAATGCTGACTGGTACGTGTTGCGTCGCACGTCAGCGCTGTGTCGTTAAAGTCAAGTTTATAAAACAATATAAGTAAGAAAATGAATTAAGCAATTTACTGAATTGAAGTTGTTAACAATTCTATGGAAGGAAGTTCTAGCGCGATACCGAAAAAGTTGTGAAAAAAAAATCGTTATATTCATAAACAGTGAAAACGTACACTGTAACTTGTGGTAGTGAAAACCGAATCAAATATACAAACCAATGCTACTTTTCTAAATACATTTTCATTCATTCTCGCACTGGTATTAATCTGAATGATAACAATCGTTGAGCTTATTTGAAATTGCTTTTTCTATTCTCTCCACAGCGAGCACCTGATAGTTGTGTTTCATTACAATCCTTATTGGTACAAGCCATAGGAAACGACAATCTCGGACTCTTCAATCTGATCCTTTCTGTCTTATTCAGTAATTGTTGCTTCTCTAGTTGCTTCGATGTATCCTCGGTTTCAGTAGCAGCATCTTGTGAAGTCTGATTCAATTCTGATACTTTAAATTCCTCATAATCCTTATATCGATCCCTAACTGTACCGATGTCATCATTTTTACCTTAATAAACCATAGAAAGTCATATTTCTAACGTACTTTTCAATCATCTTGAAACGATAATTCATTCAATATACCTCTGTCGCAGTCACAACATTTGCAATTATGCTTATTCCTGCGTAGAGAATTGATAATTCTTTCTTTCACACTAATATCATTGGACATTCTATGTTCTCTAGTTTCGTACTTCTTCCGTCTCTTCGGCTTCATATTTTGTAGTTTAGCTCTCTTCACTTTCGACTTTGGTTTTTTCATAACTGTATTAGTCTGCTCTTGTTCATCTTTCATGACTATTTTTGATTTCTTGCTATTATCGAATCCCATCTCCTCCATTACATCCTGGATAGTATTTCGCCACTGTGATGAAGTAATGGACGGGTTCCTTTGCGGTTTCAATGTTGTCAGATCCGTTGCACTAGTTGTCCATCCTCGTTCAACATCCGGTGACATGCTCGAATAATCCATCAGTGGACAATTGTCATCGCATTCTCTTTTCACGATTGTTCTACGATGACGTCCATCTTTTTCACGATTTTTGTAAATGGTTATCATGGCTGTAGCAAACATTGTCAAAATGATGAAAAGCAAGAAAATAATGAATGCCACCCAACGTGATGAGGACATTCCCCCAATCAAATTTGACACAAGGTCTCCATTTCCTCTGTGGAAGAAATAATCAGTGCCTAATTCATAGGGAACAGGAGATACCAATGAAGATTTCCCTGTCTTTGATATCAACGTGATAACAGGATAGGCAGACTTGCTCAATCTTGTAGACTTGACTAGATTGATTTGGCGTAAAATACTACATCTCACAAGAGCAATGAAAGATATAACTTACTGTTCTTTTCCTTCTTTTGACGTCAGTTGCGCTATCCTTTCATCAGTCCCTTCTATTGGTACTGAATTGACTATCGACTGAGTGGTTGTCACTACTTCATGACATACGGTTGTATGCGATTCGAGCACTCGCGATGTAACCTGATTTCCGGTCTCAACTTTGAACGTCTTCCCATCATTTATCTTCAACGAAGAGTCAAACCTTCTAGATGCAAATATCAATGGCATCAATCTACTTTTCACTTCAATATCTCCTGTCCTGATGAAACTTCGCAATATATTAACGAATCGTTTATTCCGATTTATATAATTAGTCGAATCGGACCGTCGAGGGCCTAATGACATTTTGGAGAAGTACTGTTGTGCATCATTCTTCTTTCCTTGAAAAACGGACTATATGATACGATATAAGGACATGGGAGATACAAAGTAAGAGAATAACTATGTTATCCTTGATACCTACGATTCAATTTTTGTATCTCGAGTTGACATTTTCTTTCCATCAAGTCATTCATTAATCTATGATCGACATACCTATACTGAGATGAATTGGATCGGAGCACTTCTGAAAGATTCGTACAACCTATGGGATCCAAATCGTTGGACGAATACTTTGGTTCCCCAGAATTTTTGTCCGTCGAACCCGTTACTCTACTTTTTTGTTCCTGATTCATACATGAATGCCATATTAAATGCATTAAGTGTGGGATTGATCTCATTTGATATCACGTATGACGATGTGAATATTCAACTTTACCTTCATGGAAATTAAGGCTAGGATACTAAAATAATAGATAGATTTCATCGTCGATGAGTATAACTATAGATAAAATAATTACACAGTCCGAATTCCATAGATGCATGTATAGTTCTTACGAACTATCATAACAATTGAATTCAGAAATATGAATAATTCATACGCGGATTAACTTCATGTCAAATGTATGACTGCCTGACTTTTTTTTTACCACAAATAAATATAACCTTTTCTCAGATAAATTTCAATGTACCATTTATTTTCTCTATTCTTCATGATCCAGGTAATTAATCATGAGAAAAAATCAGCCGGGAATGAAATCAATATATTTTATACGTATGATTTGCATAACAGAACTTGGCATTGACAAGAACGGAAAATGATTTCGAAATGTCGCTTGTATCGAATCCCAGAAAGGTCCTGGAAATTGACAATCCTGTCGATACTATTTTACATCAAAGTGACTATACTGGGGATGACGTATCGGAAAACAATGAACGAAATGAGGAAGAGAATGTGAAGGTTGTGAAAGAAGGTGTGCCTTTTCAACGGTACCATGAATTTTCTCAAATTTTGTGATGATCTTCTGTACATTTTAATGATCAAAATCTGAAATGTATCCCGACATTTGTTCACAGGTATATTCCAGTTGAGAAGAATAATGATGACTTGATACAAAAAGAGTATAAAAGTCATCGTGAAACGTTACCTCTCGTAACATTTAATGACTTAAAAAAAAATAATCTGACACATATTTTTGATGCATTGAAGAAAAAATTTCATGAACATCGCTTTGCATTATCTCCTGTTGTCCTATGCATCGTTCTGAGTAGCACTATCATTGTTACCTGTTGTTGCACAATTTGGTTGAGGAATCGCATTATTAGTTGCTTCAAGTTCTGTTGGCCGAGCAAGAAAAAACGGTATGTGCTAAATTAAGTTTAAATACTGCATCCAGAATTTGTCTCTGCCTTTAATTATTAAACTTTGATGAATTCCATTGATATGATAAATATAATTCCCGTATCACATTCATGGAGAAGAGACTATGATTCACTGGATAAGGAACCCAAGAAAAAGTTAACACGATCGACATTTCAACAACTCAAGCAGAAATACACGCTTAGTGCATTCCCGAAAATCCGTACTGAATCCATTCCCAAGGATTATACACCCGTGGAAAGTGTTGAGACCATCGAAATTATGGAACCAGTACCAACAGAAAGAGTGATTGAGACTCCACCATCAACCTCTTGTTGCGGCATGTGCAAGTCGAAGAAGAAGCAAGAAAGAAATAAATGAAAACGCACGTGATGCACAAAGTTCTCCTGCTCACTTCACTTTGATGTAATTGGAAATGTCCATGCGAGTGACACTAGTGAAACTAGATAGATACAATGTATTCTGGTCGTCTATTACTCTTTGTAAATATTGTCCGAGAAATATATTGGGTATCTTGCACAATTGATATAAATCTCGCCGAGTTAGAGTACTTGGCAACGCATATGAATATATTTGAATGCCGTCGGCTCATCGCTGCACTCCATTACACAACCTATGAATTGCCTCGCAGCATGGCTGGAGCCAGTGAGTTATAAAAGAGCACATAAGTCTTTTGAAGGTCGAAAAAACAAAATTAAAATGAATTGAATTTTAAGTAAGGAAAGTTGACGAAAGCATTTCGTGTCTCGGACATCTTCTTCATTGGAACAGTTCGCCTTCGGAAGGTAGAGGAAAAACTCATCAACATTTAGAGCACCGACTACGACAAATAAATCGGAATGATCTGGCGAACTGGTTGGGTGCAACTGTTTTCAAGAAATTGGGCGAAGATCTTCATGATGCCATCGACAATCCATTTGGCGAATTGGGACAACAAATGACTGAGATGGAGTTGAGTATTCGAAAAATATACTGAACCGATGAAACAGAGTAATGAATTGTAACAGTTCGAACTGAATTTAAAAACCTTTCTCACATCACCGAGAGTAGGTATCCAGTAACCATTGTTTCGATTGAAGAGCCCGAAGAGAATAGTAATCCATGGCCGCTAATTGACATGTGGCTATTGGTCCTCTTCATAACTTTATCAACGTGTTTGCTGCTCCTAATCCTCGCCACCACTGTTCATAAAATAAAAATGTACAGATTTATGAGGAGAAGCGAGGTATCACAACGTCACAAAGAGAAAAATTCAGAAAAGATATATTCAGAAGAGGAAGATTATTTATTAGATAATGATGACAGAAATTAATATAATGAGTTATCTAGAAACAGAAGTTTATAGTTAAATGATTAATGACGTTATGAATATTCACCTCTTCAATTGATTGTTGTAATCATTCAACCCTCTTATTATCCCATCAATCATCGTTGTTACTGCGCGTGACCATAGATCTGTTAACTCGTCAGTCCATTGTGATTCCATTCGCGCCTGTAGGCTTGCGAGAATTGGCTTTTTCACACACTGTATTAAACAAAAGAACAAAAAAATAAGGATCTATCTGCCTGCTTATTTCAATCTAAGTCTCCACTCTTCTACTGAAAACATACTTCAAATTGATGCTGTTGTATCCTTCTCTTTGCATGTCGTTCTCCACTCATTGTCAATATCGTAGCAAACAAATCAACGTCATCAGATAGGAATGCGTCAAGCGCATGATTCAATGTTCCCATAATCATTTGACAGTGGACGTGAAATTTGCGGTTATTTTTCAACTCGCTGTCCGGTATTTCTCGGAATTCTACGAATACATCTTTGATTTCAGGGTGTGCTGCAAATAGTCTATATCGAAAATAACAATGGCAATCATTATCACTTTTTAATTCTATATCTGAAGAGGAAAATGATAAGTAGCGGAGCAATCGAAGAATAATACATCAAAACTCACCTAAGCATAGCATCCACGCCCACTTCAATGAGATTGGCTCGAATGAATTGATCCCACGTGTGTTTGATAATATTTTTTTGTCTCCTTGAAAAACCGATTTTCGGATCCACAACATTTTCTGCTGGGTCTGTGTAAAAATAGCTCAAAAAACCGCCCATTATTTGGAATTTTCAAACGCAAGATACAGTAATGGAGCGGCAGGTCATATACAGTCGAAAACTTTCTTTATACTAACTCTAGAGTACTCTAGCAGCTGGAATCTAGCTGTATGCTGATACCTGAAGTATCACTGCGACGATAATCTCCCTGAATATCACTTTGGTGTAATACAAGTGAAGTTTTGCAGCACGTACATTGGCCAATCTTCAAACAACGACCTTCTTTCACATTGTAGACACGATACGTTCCATTCATAGGACGTTACAATACAGTATTTTCCGACATTTTTCTGTCAATTTTGGACCTCTAATATCACGACGCTGATAAAAAAATGACGCGCAATTTAATTCATGATGTACTGAATCACCATCATGGCAGAGAGAACTTTATCTATTCAAACTTCGGATTACTCTACGAATATAGAAAAATTTTTTGGATCTCCGTTCACTCATTCAATTACATCATCAATTAGCCTTATTGATATTCATAGACAATTGGAATTGAGGAAAATAATGATGAAAGAGATAGATTTTTCTATTGGAAGTTGTAATATACCTCTCTGTGAATAAACATGTTGGACAATAACGAAATCATTCATTCTCCATGATAGCACTTCTTCTCAAACTCATATCAGCATATAAAGAAAAAGGTAACGTCATAAGAAGTTTTATTTGAAATATTCAATATGTGCAACTTTACAAGTGTACAATGTCATATCATCTTACCAAATAAGATTTATCGTATAATATAGATAAAGTATAACAACATTTTATGTTTTTCTTCGTTTTAGTGTAATAGGATTGTCGTCGCGGGTAGGGCATAGTTCACAAATGAGAGCCAGTGCTGAATTAATAATAGTATATCAGCGTACGTCGCAAACAGTGATTGAATCTCTTATATTCGTCATTCGTGTGTGCCAAGAATAGGCAGAACAAGCGAAGAGCAAGAAGATAGAGTGTACAATATATGAAACGACACAAAAGCTTCTTTACGTTCGACATATCCCCTTTTAAAATAATATAGTTACAAAAATTCAATATGCAATGTACCTTATCCGGGTCAATGACGATGAATATGTATTGAGAGACATTGATTTGAAGTGTGAAGACGAATAAGAGCAAGGCTAATTGGCCATTTGATCATTAGGGAAGGAGGCCTATGGGTTGTATCTTTTCAGAGTATATATCTTGTATATTGATATACGATGCGCTGTATTCAAGTTGACATCAAGACCCTTGACCTTGTCTGATCGTATAATAGTCATTAAAATATACAATGTTTCATGGAATTTAATCTCCCCATTGATATCATAATAGAAAGTGTAGTGGGAATGCTATTGGTAGATACATAAAATTTATAATCCACTCACAACTCCACACAAATGTTGAACATTCGATTCGGAAATTGCAATAGCACATTAAAGCCTTCAACAAGTCATAATGATCTAATAGTATTGTAGAATCTTTCACAAATATTTATTGATGTGTATGATGTGTTACGCAATTAGAATTGAACTCCAACACACCATTGCACACTTATAAGAAACATACGAAAAAGTAATGAATGTGAATGTTTTTTTTTTTTGGCACGAACGATATTTCCATTTAGTTAGGTGACATATCTATGCAATAAATTATCAATGTTGAATTATACATTCATAATATCATCTTATCTATCATAAATCAAACGTTGGAAATTTACGAATAAATTAAGAATATTCTGTTCTTTGTTTCATTCAAATCTTACGTGCACGTATCAGAAATGAAATCATCAAAGATCACGCATTATCAAATTCTATAATACGATGGAGTAAAATTTTCTGTGCAAATGAAAATGTTTATGAACAATTATTGTAGATGACCCATAACTGTTTCCGTTCCATTACGCACATTGTAGTTAAAAATAAATCGACAATGCAATGGCATGCAAAATAGTTTCATATCAATTCTCCTGTCGGTATATTGTTAGAAATGCATTGTTACGATGAAAGTCCTTTGAATATGAGCGTATACGCAGTATCGAGTGTCTTTTTCCAGGCCCCTTCGGTTTCGGTGGTGAATTCCGCACCTAATGACTGGCGAAGAATATCAAGTACCACATGCTTCAGATTCTGCAATAATAATTCATGAATAGATGATAAACGTAGAGTTTTGCAATATTTTCATATGAGTGAACAATGATAATCTGTATTAGAAAATATATTAATTGAGAATTGATCCCTGATTGTGATTATGTACAGTTGACTCAACATAGTGTGATCATGCGAATAATTAATGCACAAGTTGATGTTGTGGATGGAGGTCGCGTCTACGGAAGAAACGTACCGTGCAATTTTAATGAAGCCTGGCAAACTTTTAATTGCTGTTGCTGACACACATGGACGCTGCTTTGCGTTTATTGTTCATTGTGAAGTTACATATCGTTCTAACTCCTTATATTTGAAAAATGTGATAGAAAAATAACAGAAATGAGGAGTTTTCCGTGACAACTGTACATTCAGTTCCAACTATTTCAAGTTGATCAAGGTAAATGTCAGCAATCCAAAGGTCAATATTGAATAGAATATTTTTATTATCCGCGGAAATTGAGAACCGCGAAGTTCACGGAGGATCTAGAGACTCATTGACAGATTCAATGCACAGCTGTCTTAATTTTGTGATTTGTAAGAGTTCGAAGCGGTATATTCTCGGAATCTGATTTCTATATTTGTTCACAGAATCATGGTGTGAGATTCTCACCTCAAGAGAGAATGATATTACAGGGGTATGTGCTTCACCGAGTGCATCAATTTAATAATGAAATGAACAGCTCTTGGGTCAAAACCGCCTGTAGAATGGTCAAGTGTTCTAATTACACCAAAAAGTTCAACGAGAGATCGCATAATGTAATTTAACTGGAGGAACGCAAGCGAAATGCCCAGAGCCGAAAACTTGACACACAATTATGATAATTGAATAAAAGATCACTTACAATAAATTGTTCTTGCGTTTGTCCCCGTCGACGATGACGTTCTCCAAGGTTGACAAGTGTGACTTCCAATAATCCAACATCATTCAATGCTTCAACAATACTATTCAATCCCCCCATGACACTTAAAGCATGAGCTTGAAATCTCTTATTACCTGACAATTCTTCACGCGGTACATTTTCAAATGCGGCAAAAAATTTCTGGTAGTCTGGATGACGTTCCATAAAGCTGAAATGCCCAAGAGTGAATCATTCTTCATTGTAAAATGAGGAAAAATGTGACGTGAAATACTGGAATCAAACGGGAGTGTTGGAGAAAAAAAATTGGTGAAAGAGAGGTAGAACAGAAAGGGGATAATGATAAGTCATCAAAACGAGACGTGGATGAGTGGCATGAGGACACTAAGAAACAGCGACATGCATATTTCATAACTAGGACCGTCGCAACGACGGCGTATGAATTTTAACATATTGCAACCCCCTCCCCCTTCTCCCCATTCCCCATCGTCATTCAGTTCCATTTTCATTTTATGATTTTGAAACAATTGAATTTACAGTGGAGACGTTGAGTCGAAATAAAGAAAATATTGTTTGCAAAGCAATGATATATTGCTAAAAGGAATAGCATCGATCCGTTTTACATGATGTTATCGGTATGGGTGGGCTATTAGCATGCGTCGGGCCAGGGCTAATAGCTCGGGCTTCAATAATTGCTCTCAGCTAGAATGACGATTAATCGAGAATCGATAATGAAACAGAAAGAGAGATGGACGAAAGCAAGAGCATGAGCGTGTAGGAGACAGTAAGAGAAAGTACAGATGAGGTAGAGTGAGATGTGACGACGAGCATTGAGGTTGATAGAGTTTGAGGTGAAAGGGGAGAGTATAAATGGTTGTATCTAGTTACCATAACATTAGCGCGATACCGGAAGCCACAGGATCCTTGTATACTATTGCCCATGTACTCTGCACTAACTTTACCTCACGCCCGGTCAATCCTGTCTTGGCGTCCGCCACGTCGTCATTAGAACTTCCCCAAAATTTACGCCAAAGGGTTTCCATTGCTCGCCTCTGTATCAATACACAAACAAAATTCTGCACTATTAGAAAAATGCTACGTAGTATCCGACGATTTTATAGTTATTGAATAGTTTTAGGAAAAGCATTATAACGACCTGGCGTATGATAAATAAAATGTTACCAACGCAGTGTTGATCAATCGATTATCAATTCTGTATGTAACGGATCGTATTGCTATTACTTGGAGTTGTGTTATAATGAAAAATTAATCCCTGACATTAACAACAAGTGAATTTTCTGAGCAACAGCATTTTTATCGACGATACTATTATGGAATTCGTCAAATATTTCATTAGACCAAACATTATCGAGTAACCTTCATAATAGTGAGCACCGGATAATTATAAAAAATGGACGTATATGAGTATCAATTCAATACAATACACAAAAATGTAATCAAATGAACATCGGTTTTAATTTTTTCATTGAGCCTCGATCATTCCGCAAGGTGACATTCGATACTCGATGCAACGCAGATTTGGGTGAGTTATGAACTGATTAGTGCGAACGGTATTATTAGAAAAAAGTTATCATAGCTGACATTCAACAGCATAGAATATTTTACTACTTACCAATTTTTTATCAATTCCAAATATCGTTACGAGTCGTGAAAAATAAAGAAAATAAATGGGAAGTATGTTTCAGTGTCACAAAAAATTCCGATAGATCATAGATCAATATGTGGATAAAGAATGTATGTCGGATATTTTCGAACAATCTCAGCTATCGCTGATGTACACCACCGATCTTTACTGGCTCGCTATTCGAGTCCAACTAGATCTATCTTCCAATATCATGCGACTCGGCACCCTCCGACACGCTCTCAACGCTACGCCCCAATAGTCGAGTTCCACCGCATGTAGCTCTCTCTCTTTCTATCGTATTGTGGGAGGTAAACGTAAAGAAAATGCGCGCGAGCTAGTGCATCGATAAAAATTGATCTTAAACTCCAGGGTCTTGAGAAGGGGATGCCAATAGAAGTGTAACTGTTATTGATATTGAATTTATATTTTTATGAGACAATAATAAACTCTTTCAATATGGCTGTCTTAATCTGGTACTCGAGTAGAGTTTACTATCCTACTCACTTTTTCGAGAATATTCGATAAAATCGAAATGAGAGATTACAATTATTCCAAAGTTTTACTTGCGTCCGCAATTTGCAGCTAAGTCATCTGGAGATATGTCAGCGACTTAATGATAAGCGTATCCTCTGATATAACAGGGGCCACGTGATAGTTACCTGGAACGAGAGTTTGATTGACTGATAAAGTTGTATCAGCACAGACAAGAGAATGCGCGAAAATATCTTGTGTTTGCGTTTTCTTCAGATTGATGGCTATGGTTTCTCAATTTCAATTATTGTTGCATCAGTTCTCCATCAGGTGGGCTCGAGGAGAACTTCAAGACACTCCTACTCATTCTTACATGTCATGACGAATTGGAAAAGAATTTCGGGATTTGTCACAAAAGAAAGCGGGACATTTGTTCATGATGGAAAATATGCTTTTGCTCCAAGCATTGGAAAAGGATTATCTGGTCATTCGGCATCGATGTGTTTCGTATTGACATTATCTCCACCACTGTATGGTCAATAATATGAAATTGTAAAATTAAAACGATGAAACAATTGTTAACTGTTGAAACCTTCCATATTCATGAATTATGATAAGCACTTATCAAATGCATTTTGCTCAATTGGAAATCTCAACAATGGGCGGGACGTGATCTTATTGACGTGACACTCTAGACTTGTACTGCCAGGCGCAAAGTTCGGTCGCAAATTGTTCGAAAATGAACGAGTTATAACCATAAATATATTCAAGTGCTTGGCAAATATATGGCTTACTACTGGTCAATCCAATGCAACTACTTCGGGACGTGGATCTGAGATAAAGACAAAGTCCACCAGACGGGATATTACCATAGCTTCGCATTGACAAGACTGGAGTTAATTTACTGTTCTATACGACGAACCTACCAATAAGATTTTACGCGAATAATTGTGTGCGCTTGAATTTTGTCACACACAATAGTGCACAACAATTTTTACCGCCATTCTCTTGCCAGTGAGAAAAAAATAAAAAAACTACGGTGTTGCATTTTATAAATACGAAATTTATTTTCAATGTTGGGATAAAACTCACGATATCAAATCATTGACGATAAATTCCCAGAGTATAAGGTATGTCGATTTTACTCAGAGATTCCCCCTCTGTTTAGTTACCTTAGATTTTACTGAGTGTATCAGCATATTGGAACTCCGGACTATTCTCGTATTCACACATATCCAGAGCAATAATGCAACTCTCTCGTACTACGCGTTTATTGTCATCCAGATAGTTATTGAGGATATCCTGACAGTCTGGATGAGCGATAGAACCCAAAGCTTCAGCACACTCATGACGAACCATTTCATTTTCCTCAGGATTTCCCAATGCTTCACGAAGGAATGGGACAGTTATTTCTTCCTGCAGCTGTCCTAGGACGAATGCAACTTCATGTTTGAAGAGTGCACTACCGGTCTTCAACCCTGCAAGACATGTAAAAAATGATTCCAAGTACAGGTAGATAGCATAGGCAATCAGATGAGCATGAGTGTACCTGCAGACAAGGCAAGAATGCTCTCTTCTGACCGTATGTTTCTGAGTGTAAACATTGCTCTATATCGGTTGAAGAGAGATTCTTTTTCATTCAACAAAACCTGCTTCAATTCATCGACATTTTCGCTCGTTAATGGTGGAGCTGGATCTACTGAAGCATAAGAACTTTTCGATGATTCATGGAAAGAATTTTTTGGATTGTGTAGCCATTGTATTCTCTCTAAAGCCAATTGACAGGTTTCAGCTACTTCAATCACTGGATCACTGCTATATTCTGTTAGTATTTCAATTGCACTTTTGTCGCCAATCGCGCCAAGAGCTTCTCCTGCAAAGGAAGAAAAAATAGAAGTGAGACATATTTCGATCCGGAATTCCTGGTTGAACGACGTGAACTCCATATGCTACTGAAACATCTTGCCTGCTTCGTGCCGAACCATGGGTTCTTGTTTTTCATCCCTCAGAACTTCCATGAGTACAGGATTCGCACGTGAATCCTGCATTTGACCAAGACAGTAAGCCAATTCATGCTTCAACAATGCAGATGTGTCTTTGAATCCCTGTCCAATGCATTCTATTGCACAGGGACCACCAATATTTTTCAAAGTAAACAACGCTCGGAATCTCTCTTTCAATGGTCTAGTATTATCATTTAAAACCCTACCAATCGCTTCAATTTTCGTATCGTCCACTTTTGACATCTTTTATCAGATTAATTTTCTAAGTTTCAATAAATTATGAAAGTTTTTCAGGTTATGAATGATCAATTGAGCTACCACCTTATTCTATATTCGCATGTATGCGTTTGCGAAGTCTTTTCCAATCGTTTATATTGAAAGAAATGACGTTGATGAAACAAAACGGTCATCAATATTTTCGCATATTTATAATCTCTTGAAGACCGCGATATTTATTTCAGAATCAACTTTGAGGTTATTTCGCGGCGAGCGCACGTGAGACAGATGATGCTACGCGTTTATATATACATCATTGTTATTATTACTAAATAGATGTAAAGCGCCCCACACATTGAAATTTTTCGAAGTCAGCTGTGATGCGTAAGTGACATCACGCACCGGTATTTGAGGTGAAATAACAACAGAACATAAACGAGGTGGTAAAATGGCGCAAAGTAGATTAGAGCGCATTGGCACAATTTTTAGCAGGTATGGGAATGCTATGTATTAAGTATTTACATGGAGGGATATTTGGGGAAATGTTCATGTTCTATCTCGGATGTATGTGAGCGATTCAAAGAATATTCAGATGAGTGAGGTTATGCTGAGACTGAGTGACTGAATTCAGAGCAAGCATGATGGAGTGTCAATGATTTTCTCGTATGAAAACCATTTATGAAAGCATTTTCGTACAGTATTCACATGAAATTGCGATGAAACCGGTTTGTCACTTCAGTCAAAACGGTTCCATCGATGAATGGGCGCAAACGGCACTATGGGAGAGATGTCATCGATTATCTGAAATTGCTTATGTGTACATTTATGGAACTTTTTGTATCGTTCAAATTATATTTCAGAGTTACATCATTGATGAAAGGTGGTGCATTGAAGCCCGAAAATAAACCGATGTGGTACGCTGTTTATGAAGCTTTTCCACCAAAATATGAACCTAGATTCGATAGACCCGCACCTAATATTGAAGTGAGAGACATTTTCTACAAAGAAGATTTGATCAGAGCGTAAGTACGTTATCTGCATAGTTAATGAGTCATATTTCTTCATATGAATACTGACGTCCATACGAATTCCGTATTATTTCAGGAGGTTCCACAAAGATCATGAGAAATTATTATTGAACAACCTTTTGAAAAACGACAAGTCCCAATCGCTCCAATTCATAGAAATTTATCAGGAATTACAAAACGTAAGTGCCGTACTTCGTATAAATATGATAGAGATTTCGCATTGTTTCACGATAAATCTCAAATTGAATTCCCGATGTTGCAATTGTTAGAATGGAGTGCCTGAAGCTGACTGTTACGAGAAATCTTTGGAAGAATTCAGAAAGCGAAACCCAAGTTTTCGAATAGATGCAAAAGATTCTGCATCGGTTCAAGCTTCGCAAAGTGAAGGGATTAAAATCATCACTCCTAACATAGCTGAATTACTGAAGGAATGAAGTATTGTGTTCACCTATTGGTTATGTTATTAGTTAATAAAATTTTGTTTCCGTAAAATTGAAGTCGTTTCATTCATGAATCGAGGTATATAGTCAGTTGAGAATATTCATACTATTGCAAGTTCAATGGATTTCTCGTCGATCCCTGTAATATTCGAAGGAGATGACGAGAATAATATAATCAACTTATACAATTCCTGTACTGTGAGTATAATTATACTCTTTGCATATATTTTTATATGGGACTCGTTGTTCCCAGAGGTGCGTCTATACCTCTCACTGTGTGTGTGGGTGTGTATACAGTATGGAACATTTGTAGACAGCACACATAACCTCAAATAAAAGTGCAGTTGAGGTTTGAAAGTTCCATCGCCCATTTATCACACTCATAAAAAATTCATCTCACCAATAGCACCCGAAAATATATTTTGAACGAAATTCGAATAATCTACCTGGATTTATTCACTGACATAAAAATGACGTCTCCGTCTAATTTCAGCGCAGAATCTGCGAAAGGTTAAAAATTTTTAACCTATCATTATTATTCTACTAACCAAGAATCTTTCATGGTGAATATTCCTATTTTTTTCTCAGAGGCTCTTTCGGACATCCTAAATGCTCTTAATTCACCTGAAAATATGCAAAAGCTCAATGAAGCCAAAGAGAGTTCGGGTAATGAGATGCTGAAGATGATGCAGTTTGTATTCCCATTAGTGACACAAATCCAAATGGATGTTATAAAAAATTATGGATTTTCCGAAGGGAGAGAAGGAACAGTGCAATTTGCACAGTATATTAGGACGTTAGAACGTGAAGATCCAGATATTGCGAGACTGCACAACCGAGTAAGATCATATTTCCTGCCACCAGTCGCAAGTAGCCCCTCTGCGGAGGCTTCTTTATAAGTTTGCGATTCGTTCACCATCATATTTTGTAAATACAGCAATCGTTGAATCACTTCATTTGTTTATACATATTGGGAGTCGCTAATGAAATACAATCGACGAATGATCAAACAATTCAGTTTCTCTTCATTCCTTTATTTTCATATATTCTTATAAAATGTGAATTATTCATAATATTTTCATTCAATGCATTTGAGTTGATAAATCGATAGGGTGCAAACACTTTTTGAGATGTCACGCAACAATGAAAGAAATTCTGCACCAAATGAATGTAATAATAAATAAACACGTTTTTTCTGTTTTTAGTTCTGTAATAAATAGTGTTGAATACCATTACCTTCACTAATCACATATTGTTCTTTGTAGCGAAAAAAGTCGTGAAGTACGACTATAATTACCACTTGTAAAGCAGGAATCATACATAATTATCTCATAAATATTTCGTAAATCTCTATAATTTCTATGAAAAAATAGACAAATTATCTCTTAATAGTAAAAGCCCAATTTGACCAAGCGATAATATATACGTCCAATAGGATGAACTACAAGAATTTTTGGAAAAAGAGGATTAGAAAAATATCTGCAAATTACAATAGGTCCATTGGTTTAGAATCTTTGCTACCGTGAAACTTCTTTATCATTATGTATCCGAGTTACTATGATATTTCAGTTGATATATGATATGCAAAAACACTAAGAAGAGGAAATCGGGGATATCTATTTACGAACTTAGAAATTTGTACATTTATTTGCAGAATATTATCAATATAACTTTTAATAGTGATGATAATAGTATGCAATGATATATAATTATAGCAATAATAAAGTATATTATATAATCTATTGAAACAAATTATGATCGGCCATGTTACTTACATTCTCAACGATAAAATGTAGCTGTCAACTAGTACTTTGCTTTTTGCAACACGACCTTGACAAGTAAAGGAGTAGAAAATTGGATGAACAAGGAACGAGAAATCTGATTGCAAGGGTTCGACTCCGGGACCATACGTGAATAATTCGAAAGATCGTTATCGAGAGACTTAATTTCGAGAATGATAGAAAAAGCAAAAAAGATAATAACCATGGAAGGTCGAGTAGCATAAGCAATAGCTACTTGATAATCATGCCCTATGTATAGATCAAAAAATATCTATAATAGAATGTACAATTTTAATAATACCATCACGAAATAACTCGATGTTTGTCACAATTGATTGTAGCTCACATGATCGATGAAATGCTGGCGCAATTATATACAACCCCGTACGACGTAATTTGAAAGTTGAAAAATGAATCAGCCGCTTTTCTCTCATTTATAATATTTCAGCCGATCAATAAACTCATTCGGCCTGGACAAGGCTGTATAAGTATCACTAATTTCTCCAATTATTTTTTCTTTCTCGGAATTCTTTTGAATATCTTCGTAGTTTTCTTCCCCACAATAATTTTAGTTCGGGTAAAATAATCATAACATACTTAGAATGGTCTACATGGAACCATACATGACACCAATGGACCTATTTGATTAGAAAAAGGAAAAATATGAAACGCGACTCAATACACAAAGATATTCATATAATTCGAAAAAGTTGGTGTATCATGCAAGGAACATTTCTTTCATTATTTGAACCCTGTCGAGTATGAATATGCATCATGATATTTGTTCTGTTTATCACTTCATAAAATGAACAGTATAATAACACCAGCGGTAAAATCATCCATGTAGAAAACATTAATCAATATTAAACGAATTGACCTACCACCATGCATCATCCACAATATAGTTCCTGCTCTTAACCTTCTTCGATTTTTTTTCCTTCGTTTTTTCTTCACTTTCTGAATTTCATTAATTCATGAAAAATAGACTATATTCGAAAAGAGCATGTATAAAACCTATTTATGTTCTGGTGTTGCAATCGTTAGTACCTGCTGCGATTGCCATTTTTTTTATCATCTAGTCAATAAAGAAAACAAACGCATTTTTCCCTGGTTATCAAACGACACGGAGCAGTCGAATGATCATCACCATCAAAATCCACTTGAATTCGTGCCACATATCGAATAGAAACTTATGTCAATACAGGATTTATTTATGAGACCTTGAATCCAGTTTTGAATGCAATGCTCTCATGTAATTTCCCCTATATCTCAACATATGTGATGTCAGATGACGGTTGTTTTTGATAGTAATCATTCCATGGTCAGTATTAGCTACGAAAGAAATGGATTCGCAGCTGTCGAGGCTGCGCCATTTCCGGTCCAAGGATCTTGACGAATTTGATTGATTGTGGGACGTGGTGGTGGTGTCGCAGCTGCAAACGGATTTGCCAGATACGGAGCTGTAGCTGAAAGTGACCAATAAAATTTTCAATCAAAACACCTATTCCTGTCGTTGCAAATTCTTTAGATATCACAACTGCGAAAAATGGAATATCTTCAAGCGTTGAACACGTGCATTATCATAAAAATGATCATATCTCTATATAATGCAGCATAAAAATACGAGAAATTTATCATTATCATTATCATCATCGCCATCAACATGACCAGTAACTGTTTCACCTAAAAATACGTAAACAATGAAAACTGATTGACGAGTTTGAGCATGCGTTGTATATTTCCATGCGTTGGAACGACGAATTCATGAATCTCGCAAATACTCACACCAATTATTTCCATTGATACACTGTTATGTGGAAATAGAATAATAAATATGGTGATATTTTTAAATCAAAGTAGAATGTTGCAAGATTGACACCTCTAACATCACAATTCTCATTTGCATTTGAAAGTTGAATACGGTAAAGAATGTTTAGATAATATAGGAAAGTAAACGTATAAGGGAAACATCTATATATTCATTTTGACTTCGTGGTTATGAGAATTGAAGTGAAAATCATTAGTAACCTATTGAATACCTGCTGGTGGTGTTGGTGTTGCAGGTTTCACAGCCGAAGCGCTTACAAGATTGTCAAGGTTAACAAGAGCAGAGTTTTCCCCCAAAAATGATTGCGGGGTTTTCTTAATAGCACCGGTACTTGCTGGCAAATTATCGTTGAGTGCCCCGAAATCAAAAGGATCTGGTGACATTGTTCCTCCTGGAACAAAATTACATCACATTATTCCATAAGAATGAAACCGCCATTCGGACCAACTCACCGTTATTAATTGGCTGGGGACTTGGCCCATGTTTATTTCTGTTACTTATAATATCGAATTCATCAAGATCACCAGACGGGCTTGCAGTTGCACTTCCGTGATTCTGCATACTGAAATTATTGTAGTTACTTCCGGTGCCATTGAATCCATTGGTATTACCACTGAATGCGGATGCATTGGGGAGTGGAATATTGAAGCCAATATTTTGTGGTGATTGTGCAGTAAATCCGATGTTCTGAGTGAGCGTTGGATTCTCGAAAGATGTGGACGGTGTCGTCAAGGCTTCAGTTGTACTTGGTGCTAATGACCAAGGATCCGTGGTGCGAGGTGAGACAGCTGTAGTCGAAGGCGTTGAAGAACCTCGCCATGGATCAATTGCAGTGGCTGTAAATTCAATTTAATTCAGTGAATTTCTGGTTCATGCTATTAACGATGAAAATCTAAGCGATGCATCACCAGTTTGTGGCTACTTAATCTCGTTCTTAATTTTGTATAACACAAACCTGAACGTCCTTGAAGAGATCAAACATGCACATGACAAACGAATACGAATTTACTGGACTATCATTGCTGATTTCCTTTTTTGAATATGTCGATAATTGACTTACTTGGGCGTTGAGGTGGTACTGGAGCCCATGGATCTCCGGCAGGTTGTGCAGCACTACTAGTGGTGGGAACACTCCATGGATCCACATGAGCCTGAAAGTGGAGATGTATACTGATGGGCAATCGAAATATTCAAAGATTCCAATTACTATCTATAAGTAGATATTTGATACGAATCGAAAACTATATAAACTCAATTTTCAGACCCACGATTCGAATTACATACCTCGCAGTTATTATAGCGAGATAAATCCAGCGACTGACATGCAAGTGCAAAAAAAGATTGGTATTTCATGCTACTCATGACTAAATTCCAAATATGGCGACACTGTGACATTTATAGCTTGAAGCGAATTAGTATAGTGAAATTGATGATTACCTGTGGTCTTGGCGGTGGTGGTGCAATTGGTACTCCCCAAGGGTCAACCTGCTGTTGAGAACTACCACCACCACTGGCTTCTCCCAAATTAACATCAAGTAAGTCGAGCATGTGACTGGGCTTCTCCATCGCAGGCTGTCTAGAATGAATATCAGCGACTGAGTATTACCCCAAAAAGATTAAACGAATTACACTTGTAGAAACTTTATACTTGAAGTCCTGTTGACTCTGACTGAGCGCCAATTGTAATCTCACATCGTCACTGCGTCTCCTCTGCTCTTCTTGTTCTGCCTCTTCTCGTGACATAGCCAATGCCAATTGTAACTGCAGCTCCTCCTCACCAACGGTTTGCGGTCTGGCAGCTTCTAGTTCGGCTGATCGTTATTGTTTACATTGTGCAAGAGAACAATTCTAATTAAAAAAATCAACATAACGCATAGCCTTACTCGCACTCTACATTTATTTTCAGATCGTATGATGAAATAATGATCACAACACACTATATTTCGTGCATGAAATGGATTAACCCAATCAATAGTATACCACGCGGACAATATAAAAAACTCAATATAATTATAAATGATAAGTGCCAATCCATGCTTCACCACTTCTAACTTACGTTTTGATTCTGACTTTCCTCGATATGGTTCCCAGTCGGGTGAGCACAACTGAAATAAATGAAAATAATTGTTTTCAGCAATGAATTAATGCATTCTTTACTTGGAGAAAATTCTAGTTCGGTATTTTACAAAACTCAATTGCTCAATTATTAATTGGTTCAATTCCCTGAGGTGCAAGATAAACTAAATATCAGCGTATCAACGTGATTTCTGTACTAATGACACTTACATATGTCATTTTGGAAGAACTATGTTAGTTGTTACTTATCTAGTACTAAACTTCGGTACGACTTACATCGCCCAGAGACGATACAGGATCCATGCCATCACTACCGAATCCACTGACGGACTGGGCAAATCGTTCCTTGGCTTTCAATGCTCGAGCACGTTCATTGCGGAGTCTTTCATCGTCTTTCAATAAGGCCACTAATTGTTTTGCTTTCTCACGAACATTTATCCCTTGGTCCTTAGGACCTTCCATATGTTGGAAGTCTTTTAACGTTTGTATTGCGTAGATATTCTCTTTACACTGTTGTGCCACCTTCTCCGAGCCGGTTTTAATCAAATACTCTAGTAAAACTAGAGCTTTATACACGTGTCGCCAATTCTTTCCATGATCGTTCAGTCGCTTCCAGAGCATTTGCATTATTTCCGTAAATGCCACGACATTATAAGTTAAATCAGCTATTTCAGCCATCAGAGTGCTACTAGGACCCCATGGGTCATTGCTTGTTGCTTTTCGAACTGCTTTCTAAAATTCCAAACGGTGAGAATAGATTCGATACTGAGATGAAAAGCGTATATATTCGATTCGAATAAAGTATTTTCAGAAACAGTACTGGAAAGCCATACTTGAGCATTGCTGTAATTGTGAGCGAGATTTAGGATATCACGTCTAATTCCTGCCAAGTTCACTTGCATCACATCTTGTCCTTGTCGCCTCATCTATAGTATAGAATACATCAAAAATATTTATTATCATCACTAAAAAATTCATAGTATCAAATGAATACTCACTATTCAAGAATTTCTTTAATTCACTCGTCTCGGAGAAATCTCAACGTATTTTTCCTGCAGACAGAATTATTTTATATTAGGTTATCAGACGCAAACACTACATAGCATTATCTTATCATTATCTGCTCAGTCGTCAAATTACTGAAATATGGATAGTATTTGTAAATCATACAAAAAAATGTAAAACAAATACTAATATTGTATGCACTTATTTGTCGTTTTATACTATTGGTAGTGTTTTAGTTATTATAATGCAATAATCAGAGATTTATTGGGCAAATGAACTCAAGGTGAACAGAATACCGTCAAATAATGTCATTTGAATGGAGGTCATTGTCATTTTGAAACAAAGCAAGAGAACAGTCCCAGTGCACACAAAAATAGTCGAGAAGGATTTTGATTTCACTTCACTTCTCATTGGGAATATTATCCCAAGCAACAAAATAAAAATAGATATGCCGTGAATAATGTACACTATGATACATGAATAACCAACTGGTAATGGAATTTTTTTAATATGTGCTTATAAGTGAAATCCACCAGCAATAAGGCTTCTTTATGAAGATTTTAAGTACGTTACATGTTCAACTGACCATGAACAGATCGATTTTGTCCCAAGTTCATACTTTTTCAAGAAGTAGAAACATGAGAGCACATATTCGAATGATACGAAATAATTCTTTACAATATATATTCTCATAATAATTAGCTTTCCATATTAACGAATCTCTATATGAAAAAGTGTTGAAGTAGTTTTTTTTCTCGCATTTCCATTTTTCACATTAACAATTTGAGAAAACTGATCAGATGGCACAATGTGACATTTGAAACGATCATACATTGAGGAAATGGACTTTGACACTGCTTACATCTTTAGAGGTTTTTTGTCTGAAATAAATATCCAGACGCTTTATAGGTAGATTCATTCAACACAGTAGTCGATAAATTGTCGGGATGTCTCGCATTTTTCTATTTTCCACAATTTCCTACACAAGCTGGATGATTTAATTCGTAATGTTAACGTTTATTAGCTTGTTATCGAAGTAAACGTCAATTCAAATATAACTCTTATGTCTTGCTGTAGCGAGTTGTTTTTGATCTTTTCCATGTACACACTCACAAAGGTATTAGTAAAAAACAGAACCACTTGTATACAATATATGAATTCAGTGGACACAGACACCGTTTATAGCAGACTTTCCTTCTCCATCAATGCATGATGAATGTGATGCGAATACATTCAATTTTCACACTGTATGTCTTTATTTATTTGAAGGCAACGATGATGGCACATAATTGAGCTGATACGGTATGCATATAAATATTATACGTCAATTGAACAAGATGACGTTGATGTTCGGGGCGTCCTAAAAAAATGCTTTCTTGATCACTTATTTGTGTACGTGTGGGTTGTTACGGTGATGTGAACACGCTGCGATAGACATTCGTATGAAGAAAAGAATACATGAAGCTATGGTGGGATACGCCTCACCTATGAGGAAAGAAGATACAACTACAAGCGATCCAACTCGCATATTGGATTCAGAGATATTTTTTCAACATTACTCCGAAATGATTGTAGAGAACTTATTGTAAATTTCCAGTTTCATTGGAATAAACGAAATATTACTGTGCTTTTATTCAGAGCACGTCTACGTTCACTCACCTCTTCTTGCAAACGTATAATTTGTCACGCGATTTTTGAAGTGAAAAAACTGAGTAGAAAATAACACGAAAGATCTCTACAAGACGATTATGACAAGCCCATTCACAATAACTGGATGGGAAATTGGGAAGGATGGGGAATTGACAACGGCAACACCAAGATGGCGCACGAATATTCCAAGATCCAGTATTCCTCACATTTATTCTCGAGATTGATTCTGGAATAGACTATTTCACCGTCGGTATTGTCACACGATCATTAAAATGACAGTAGTTATGAGTTCTCAAAGGAGTCATATTTCATGACAATAATTTTATACGCAGAGCCCGCTGAATGCCATCATTGACCGCGAGAATTCAAATCTCGAATCAAGGTTGGATTATAAATTAATCGATTTCAATCAAACAAATTGTGTTTTGTGGCCGAATCATGAATGGATTCGAAACAAGTGGGTTAATCACTCAGTTTTCAGGCTATACATTGACGATTAAGAATAAATTCCGCTTCTTCATGATAAATATAGAACGAATTTTACAGATATAAGAGAATAGATTTGATACTTTGGATTGAATTCATTCATAAGATATTATGAAGATGGCACAGTTTCAATTCAGATGAGGCGATAATGAAACTATAGTAATCAGGTAACACTTTGTACTTGATTTATTATATGAAATATGTGATTAATTGAATATGTCATTATAACATAAAATTATAAATTATAAAAATATATTTTATGAGGTATCGTTAGTTGATTAACGTTACAGTAATGTGATTACAATACATTATGATTTGCATGATCAACAGATACGGAAATGAAAACTGCTGTTCCTAAAATTGGTTCCGTTCGTAAAAATTTGAAACGTTGGAAAATTTTCCTATCAAGGAAGGTCAATACTCTTCGTTTTCAGCCCTCAATGTTTGTGCAGTAAAATAAATTTAAAGAAAAAATATATCATTTTTCATTCCCATCATAATTTAAATTATGCCTCTCCGCGGAACGTTAAAAATGCATCGACAAGCAGTAGAGCACCTTCAATAATACAGAGAGAACCACGTGCAAGTCCCTTATCGCGGAATGAACTGTTATGAGAAATTTTCTCAAATGCTTGAATGACTAGAGCACCTGACGCTACAAAAAATGCACAGCCGACCAAGCTGAAGAACAAATCCTGCAAAGAAATAATCAATTATCAGTGATACTTCAGACATAATTAAACAAAAACAGTTACGATTCCATATCAAATTATGTTACGTACTATCCGTCGATTGACAGGTGTTCCCATGACTCCCCCAGCAAATAGTCCAATGAAGATAATGAGATATCCTCCCGCCGTACCACATGAAATGAATTGTGTTGCAAAGTCGCCATAGTTATACGAGTGCCAATGTAATCCAATAATGATACACACGAGCAGCTGAAACATTCCAAAACAAATTTTCCAAATCACAATACAGAACAAAGAGAATTAATTGGGCCTCACCTAGTTCATAGTCTTCACCAAGTAACAAGCACATAGATCGAATAGACTAGTAGACGATGAGTGAACTAGATAATTTTATATGAATTCATGTCAAGATTGAATAAAAGATTCGTTGTTGGTAAGGCAAACTGAAATATTTTTTCATTGAAGATGACATCGAGATAATTTAGCATGAACCTTAAGATGACGGACGACAGGAGTGGTCGCGATATTGAGCAATTTAACTATGTATAGACACAAAATGTCATTAATGTGTATATAATATGAAGACCTTGCACTCTCTGACCTATTCACAACACACAGAAATGATAAAAAAATACTACAAATTGTGATACAGATTTAAATATAATGTTGTGTCATCTCATCCGCTCGAAACTTCGAATAACGAGCAATTGTGAGTCTAGAGATGGGACTATATCACTGTGAAAAATCCATATTAGTTCAAATTCTTTGCTATTCATTGAGAATGGAATTCATGTGAGCATTCATCACATCGCGACCTAATTTGACCATTCTCGACAAAGCAACGCCTCAATTGGAATAATTATTATTGCAATTCAACGTAAAATTACTGCAAGGACTCTACTTTAAGATGTAGAAATGTTGTTGACGTCAGTTATGATGAGTAGATATTTACACAGTACACATGTAAAATGTAATGGTTGTGAGACGCCCACAGCTATTTCCGTTTGATGATTATGTGCAAGAGGAATAAAATGTGAAGACCATATAGTAAGATATTGTGTCATAGTTATGTGGTTATGTTCATGGGGGTTCACGCCTAGTCAAAGAGATACGTAAGCGTGGACCTTGCTTTGATATAGTCATCATTCACCTCCGTTCATTTTCGCTCCTTCTCTTTTTTTTTCATCCCAAACATGACTGATAAAGCATGAGATTGCGGAATGTGTGACGATGTCATCACTTTTATGTATAGATATGTAAAATTAATTTAATTGGCATAAACATTCAATCCAATTAGGTAACTATGATGTGAGCATGCTGCGAATGATAAGATTGTGTTCGGAAAGAGAATGAGTGGTAACATTCGACGATGTGTACGTGATAACGACTATTGTTACTGATGCGTAATAAAGTCGCAGTATCCTACAGTCGCCCGAGTGTTAATGACTAGTTTGCTTATGTGTTAATCAAAAGATTTGATGCTTCAAAGGTTTCGAGCGTTTGAGTACCTTTTATTAATTAGAATTTGATGTTCATTCTGTTGACCGATATATTTGAAAAATTGTGTCGCAGAACTCTTCAGGGTTACAAACATAAAGATGTATTGATATCGAGGATAAGAATAAACTATGACATCATAAATATAATGCATTCACGTGTGAATGTGTGCGTGCGTATGAGTATAATAATCAAGGTCGCACTCGCCGCGATGAATTTCAATTTTTGACAGCTACTCACCAATTCCATGAATTTGATGACCGCAAGCCTTGTTACCGATGCCATGATATCCTGAATAACAGAAATATATCATAAAGGTGACAACTGTACGGCCATAAAACTTTTTTTGTCAATTGGATTGTAAATGTTTATTCGGCTTTTAATTGAAACCACAATTAAATTACTGATGAAGATACTCAAATGATGCGAGTTGGAAATAAAGTTTTGGTAATTGGTTGAGGTTAGTAGATCACATTAGTGGTTTCAAGTTTGAATCATACAGTTGCAATTGACCAACAGGAAAAGATTGTACAGAATGACAAAAATAAAAAGTAAGAAAAAAATTGTTTTGATGTATTGGTGGGTAATGTGAATCCTCGATGATACATTCTGGAGTGTTCAATCTCATCATATCAATATTACGAAGCTGTAACAGTATGAATGAATTGTGATAAAATTGATATTGTAACGTACGGTCCATTGCAGACAGTAACAGAACAGCCGAGCCATTTTATGAAAAGATAATGAATTCGAAAAATTTGTTCCGAATTACTCTTGGGTTTTCAAAAAAAAACCATGCAATAAGAAGATGACTAAAAAAACGATTTGATCTCTTTTCAACACGGTTGTCATCTGTTTAGATCATGAAAGCTTTTCCTTGAATTGTTCGATGTCCGAATGACAAATTTTTATAGAAAATGGGAGCATGAAAAAAAAATGAATTGTGCACACATTCAGATGGGTTAGTAGAACGAAATTGTTGATGGATTAGTTTGACCGTGAGACACCAAAGATGGATTGACTATGAAATGTAAAAGTGATCGATAATACGTAACTTTATTTATTTATATGGCTTTTGAGAACTTTGATAAAAGAGAAATTTATGATACCAGTCAGAACGTGATGATATGTGGAAAGTTATTACATTGGAATTTATAGTTGAGTATTTAAATGGATTTCATTGTTTGTGAAGTAGAAGAAAATGCAAAACATATGTGGGGCGCAGTGAATGTTAACCCACTTTCTTTAAAAGATATAATTAGCATCAGATACAAAACTATACACTATTCTACCAATCAACGTACTGGATACTCATGTATTCCAATTTTTTATATCCATCGTGAATTCAACACATGTGGGTGAATGGATTTCATTGAGTTTTTGAAGACACTTGTAAGAGGAAATTCTAAAATAGACACTGTTTATAATTGTCCGCATATCACAGATATACTTTTTTTTTCATTATTTAATCTATAGAGTTCATATGATTGGGTTCATGACAAAAATAGTCGACAGTCCAAAACCTGGGGAAGGAGAACTGTTGACTTTCGACCAGTTGTGCAGAGTCTGGATGTAAGTCTTAGGGGAACTCAACGGAAATGTGAATTAAAAATGTGAACGGTATGATTAAATTTATTTCTATGAGTTCTCCGTGAGTAGCAATCATTGGAAGAGATTTTGAGTGAATCTTCGATAGCGCTCTGGATGATTTTCCATGCCATTTTCATTCATACAATAAAAAAAAAATTTCTGACTCTTTTCAAGAGTCTCCAGTACTTTGTCCACTATACATATCAGAATCATTCATGGAGTTGCTTCAACGTCAGCCCAAGTGGGAATTCATACAAACACTCGAGTAGAAATGACTCTAATGTAATTGGGGGATTGCAACATACCCACATCAAGTGGATATATGTTATCTACTTATTTTCACTCAATTTTCACTCATAATATTATGACAAAAAATTAGTTTACCTTTTGTTTATGTTATATGTGATATGAAAAATATTGCAACACGTTAAAATGCGTTGTAAAACTTTATTCTAATGTATTTCCCTCGCTTCTGTACGGTCTTTTAACGATAACTAGCCTTACACGACTACGACTCACTGACGCACTGTCGGAATAAAAAGTGGGCATGGACGCTGTCGATCCCCCTACACATCTATGAGGTTTATGGCTCCCACTACTATACAGTCTAGTCCATACAACAACGCATTATAAGATGATGCTCAGAAGTTGGTCCATTCAGTATAGATATATGTTCTGTTCACAAGTCGACCCGTGTCAAAAAAGAAACAAAACACAACTCATTTCATAACAGACTACCATTGAGATTGGTAGAAAATTCGAATTATCTCGACAAAGACTCAGACTTCAATATTTTGTCAGACAATATTTTTATAATTTTGTGCAGATGACTTAATTTTTATTTATGATTCATTCCAGAATTGTTTAACTTACTCCAGTCTTCCACTATTTCTTATTCTCCGAACAGTCGTAACAATTTCGAACCATTAGTCATACATTTTATCTAGTTCATTCTCATGATAAAATAATTTGTCTTTCTACAATAATAGAAAATAGCGAGATCTAATAATATTGATGATTGTTTCAGATACGACATATTATCGTGCTGATTTCTAGTCACGACTATAAATAAAATATCAACTGTATATGATTAAAGATATTCATGTCCACTTGATAATTATGATGAGTGCGATGAGTAACCCATGCGTAATGAATGGGTTTGTGAATTAAATTCAACGCTAATGGTAGAAACATTTCACGATTTTTGATATACAAGCCAAAATTTGTCTCATGAATTATTTCTCATTTCTATATCGATTTTTATTGTTCTGAAGTAACGCTAGAAAATTGCTTCACATATGACAGTGCAATGATTACCACATGAATCCATTTCGATTTTGGACTCGATTGATCAATGCTTCCTTCTGGGACAATATTGATTTAATAAGCAACTCTGTTGTTCTGTATACTCTGACATTTATTCATTTTATATTTTCTTCTTTGGTTGGACTGTAAAAAATTTTATGCGACAGTCACGACTTCAGATTGGTCAACATCATTCTGTGTATTGTAACGATGTTGAATGTAATTCCAGCAATCAATACAAAAGCAGTACAGTATTACCGGTTCGTCCTCAACATTCTAAAATTAAATATTGAATTTTCCAACTGTGAAGGTTTTGTGTATAGAAACAACAATGATTTCTATTTAATCGATGGAGACAAATTTCAACTGTTTTATCCGAAGTGTTAACGTCAGTTAACATAATCCTATATAGAGTTCCACCTGTTCATTCATAGATGTCAGGTAATACTCTAAAAATTCAAAACTCACAGACTTGTGAACTTAATTCTAAAGAAGATAAAGATTTGCATGTACTTTTTCATGAAGAGTCTGTTCAGGTGATGTGAGAATATCGGGGCTCTCAGTAGATTTCGATGGCGTAGTACGAAATGTATCGTTTGGTAGTATGGATGTCTCATTTCTCCACTCTTGCTCCCTCAATTGCTTTGAAAAAGTGCTTGATTGATGAATGAACTTTCAAATATTTTATATGAATGATAATTAATGCTCACCCATCGCAAACATTCGTAGTAAAACCAAAAATGAAGGAGATATGATGCGAGTGCGAAAATAGCAAGGATACATTCGGTAAAGGAGTGAATAAAAATTGGATGTCGAAGCAGATCCTCGTCGGATACTGCTTCTATATTTATGTACATTTGTGCGTGTCGCATGGAGAAAATAGCGCACAATAGCATCAAAATTGCACCAAAAGCACAACCAATAAGACCCTGAAATTGTGATTTGTTTACTCTTCCATAGATGAAATGGAACGTTTTCTTTCTGTCGTACCAAAAATTTCTTGTCTTAAATTTGTTTCCCAACTTCCCGTGTCATGGTTTTGATAAAGACTTACATAAGAGTTATCAATATAGAGGAAGGCATAGGAAAAATACTAGAACTATCACAATGACTTTTTATCGTGTTATATTAGAAACAGAAAATGAATAAAACTTGCAACACACCAATTCGATCCTTTTCCAAAATCCTGTTGCTACTACCCACATAACTCCAAGGAAAAGATTCATGATCATGCAAATGGGTATGACTACGAATATTGGATGACGTTCGTCACGCAATCGAGAAATTTTCGAATCCTCTTCCCGAAGTGTTTCATTGATCAAGTGATGAATGTGATGAAAAGCTTCAATGGCTAAAACAGTCAACTGCCATTGAAACAATCCATTATTTTTCTAGATTTTCATAATTTAGGAGAAATATTTGTGAGGTAATATAGAATGAGGATGAAACAGAAAAATTGCAGTAATGGAAGTAAGTCGAATTTCATACCCGACCCTCATTGATTCATTCAAGAGCCCTAATTTCCCATTGCGTTCACGCAATGTTTGCATCCTCAAACGTGACTTCATTGGTGAGTGTTTATCATGACAATGACTCGTGCAACATATTTTGATTATGTAATACGATATTACTACTCATCACATGGATTATCATATGCATTCAGTTTATTATTCAACGTACTCTTTCCTATCAACTTTTTCCAACATAATCTGTTTCATCTCTCAAATGTTATGATAATATTCAGGAAAGCATTTACAGCAATCTGTTCTAACATTGATATTCAACAAATGTAAAATGAGGTTAAGGGTAAAATTTATCTTACAAATTGCGATAAGTGAAGCAGTGCATGCACTGCATAAGACAAATTGGGATTCCTCTTGAACGGTTTAACATCTTTACTACGAGATCTGCTGATTGGTGTTTTATTTTGAGAGTCTTGAGGCTGCGAAGATGAAATCTCTTCTTTCATTATCGCGTGAAGTTATTCAGTAGTCATCTTGATATGAACATCATTTTCATCATATTCAGGTTACATTGATTTGCCATGTCGCTAAAAATTGTTCATGGAATTCATTTACTCGGAAAAATAATTTCTAACCCGAATGAAAACTATTGGGATAATTATATGATTAGTTAGTGAAGTTTCCACGGAAATTATGGCCCCTTGGGCCACCAAAAACGTCTCAGGGATTTCTTATTCATATATATATATATA
>JABMBR010000085.1:0-33335 GCA_018881525.1 Meteorus sp. PSUC_FEM 10030008
ATGAATGAATTTATTGAAAAATGTTAAGAGACCTTTTTTGTAGAGCATTAAATTTCCCTTCAGAATAATTATTTGTCTTATTGAGATATTGATATTTATGGTAGTTCAAAAAATTCAGAATTTAAATGAAATAATTGAAAAATTGAACAATGTTTGTGGCTCGATTACAAGGAAACGGCTTGTTTTACGGAAATTTATTAGGAGAGCTTTTTTGTAGAGAATTTAATTTTCTTCACGGATACGAATTGGTTGAAGGTTTAAAATTGACTGATTTCAAATTTTCCGTGAAAAATGCAATACTTGTTGAAAAATCAACAATTGCAATGATGCAACCCTTAATATTAATATTAAAGGCTCAAAATTTCAGGATATTTTTTTTTGTCGCCATGAACAATATTTTCACAGTACCGTTAGAAAAAAAAATTATTTTTTTTTTTTTTGGCCCAGTCTAATGTACATACGCGCGCGTGAGCATCTGATTTCTTTATTAATTAGTTTTTCGATCGCTATATTCATAGTCAAGTTCATTAATTAATTATGCAGCGATATCTAAACTTGGGGGTAAATTACGCAAATTTTGAAGTCAATTTTCCTTGATCCAGGCGTTTTTGATTGAATATAAGTTCATAATGAGTTATACATTGTTACGTTCATGATTGTCAAAGCCAGTGGCATCATGAATCTTCTTCAACCTCCATCACAACAAAAAAATAATATTCGCGGTTGCATTTTGAGAGGTGTCTTAATTTTCAATGCAGTTCATGGCGGTTTATGTTCAGCCGACATCATCATCAGTGGTTACCTAATGATCACACGACAGAGAGATGATGACAGTAAACAAAAGTGATAATCACAACAGGATTAAATCCTTCAGAGCTAAATTTAATCAGGGATTGAACTCTACATCAGCATGTTTTCATATTAGAGTTGAGTATGGATGTGACAAATGGATAAAATTCGGTGCGAGAATTAATAGGAGAACTATCGATCAATCATTGTCGTCATTTGACCATCCATTTATTCCAATAATTCATGCAAAAGATTGAAATATCCATAACAATCATATACACCAATCAACTGATTCGGTTAGTAATACAAACGCGATTGATTGTACATACACTCACCTGTGTCACTGGAAAATAGCATGGCTGGTGCATGATTTGCATCAGCATAATGTCGGGGCCTCGTGTATCTAGCGCGGCTGAATAATTTCAAGACGAAACATATTAGGCCAGTTAATACTGCTATACCAGACGCTATTCCTAATAGTGTTGGCATATCAGCTGTTATCAGCACGAGGTCTGTATAAAATGGTAGATAATTAATTAAAAACTGATTCTATGTATGGTAGAAAATTCTATTAATAATATAATGAATTTTAGTTATTAAAATAGTATGAATACCTTCAGCGCAAAATACTCTTTTATTTGGTCGTGCAATTGCAACTCTGTGATAACCTTCTTTACAATCGCACACGGCATTGTGTTGAACTTGAGTGCACGTTGCGTGTTGATCTGAGAATACGCATGTTGCACGATAGAAACATTGTTCACCGAGTCGTTTTGCTGGAAATAAATTTAAATAATGAAGTAGATGGTAATTCATTGAATTATTTCATTCACATTTTACATTGCTGTTTGCTTGTGGACGAGAGAGAAAATATGTTGAAAAAATTTACACGGAGGTGTAAATTTTCATTTATGGGAATAAGATGAAGATTAAAGTTGTTCAGTCCTTCATTCGTGTACAGTGGTAGTGTTGAAGTGAAAGAAGATTAAGACTAAAATGACTGTTGGAAAGACTTAGTTAAAAATTTGTCTTTCGTCTGGAATAAAATTTTTTTTACCGAGAGCTTATTTTTCAGGCTCCATCACTCACTTGGGGATTATACTTGACACGTCTTAAAAGTTTACATCTGACCTTTTTTATAGATGGAAAAATATAGACAAAAAAGTTTTGATTTTATTGTGAGGATGTCACAACCCGAAAGCAGATCAATCTCCCCACGCTCAGTCAACGTGAAATATTTTTTCTTGCATACGTCAACACTGTTTCATACAAGACATCATTGGGGAAATATAATTTTCCTTTTTAATTTTTGTAACATCATATAACTAGAAATTATCCAATGCTGTATCTTTTCCATGCAAATTCACGATTTTATTAAAAACTTCGTGAAAGATTTTACTTCATATTCTATTATTAATTCTCATGTTGAAGTTTCTATACAAATTTTAAGTAAATTTACTCTGCCATCATAATTTTTCAACTTTCATTGTAGATAGAAAACCAATTTCCCAAGTCTAAAAAACCAATGAAATAATATTCCAAAACATGAACTTATAGAGGTTGCTCATAAGTGAATACGAAAACCTTTCATTCTCATCACAAAGTTCATAAAAACTTTTGAGAAGAATACATCGAAGAATGTATATCAAATATTATTAAAGGCCACAGACAAAGGATCCACTTACGTTTCGCACAACCCCGTGTTGGTCCAAGTCGAACTGGATATTGTCTTTCACATTCACATAATCCGGTAACTGCGTCACAGATAACGTGTTGCAAGTCGGCATTACACGTGTTTTCGCATGGTGCGCCAACATAACTTCCTTTCTCTGAAAGCATAAATGATGAATAATACTGATGGAAAAAAAAAAAACGCATGAATTTCATTCTGTCTTACAATTCATTGGTACATTAATTCATCCAATTCTTAACGATATCACATCAATGATTTTTCCAGTTATACCTCCATAAGCCAACTAAGTTCACTTCTCATGTACACTCATTCTAAAATCGATACCAGCAAGTCTGTTTAAATGCAGCATTGTTAATTCCGACCTAAATAAAACGCCCCTCAGCACAGCTGCATAATTGTTTGACATTCTTCTATTGTCTACATATGCACACACAGATACATATCCATTAAAAAGAAAATCAAGGAAAACAACAAAATCTGTTTTATGTTCAATTAATTTTTATTCAACCTACAGAAACTACAACAACAAAGCCAACCACCGTATTTTGCAGTGACAATAAATTTCCCGACCGCCTAAACCAAAGTATAAGTGTCTTGCACGAGAATTTTCACAATATTTTTTTTCCACCATTCCCTTTTTTTTTCTCTCTACCACCCCTGTTTTTTATTACACGATTTGCTTCTCGCTGGTTTTTTACCCTCACGTAATTTTGAGTACAAAGGCATATGTAGTTGGCACTTGGATGGAATGTTTGAGATTGAAGATAGAGCAGAGCAGAGCTTGAGAAGAATAATATTCAGCACATTATTCACGATTATTATTGTAAGCTCAGTAATTATCGCAATAAAAATAATTATGAATAGAAAAATTTTCATTGTTTACTTTTTCGAAGGGAACATGTTTAATTTTTCTCCGTCCATGCATGCGTGTGCTTGCATACATGTGGAGATGGGACAAGATAAAGATGATAGACTACGTCGCAGGATTCACGATTACAATTTATGATCGCATATCGTCTGAAATGAGGTGCGGATATATCTATATACATATTCGTGTGGAATATCATGAAGGAACGGGGCCGTTCTTATTCACCGATTTCTACTTGACGTAATAGCAAAATGACCTCAATACAGAAGATGTCCTTCATTTATTTATTCATTTATTTGTTTATTATTGAATATTGGTGAAAGCTTGCAATAAATTCTTCTTTATTGACCTCGTATAGAAGAATTAATGTGAATATAAATTGTGATGTATTAATTGATTGAAACAATTTAAACAGATTGGACAACAGAAAATATAAAAATTGTTAGATATTCACATGCAAATATTATTCACCATATGAATCAATTGAATATTCCTCTCTCTTTTCTTTTCAATAGAGATTGAGAACATGAATAATTCGTGATTGTATAGAAATTTGAGAAATTTTTCTCTCCCGAATAGCAAAACCGGTCTTGTGTTTTGCGAGATGTTTGTAAATTTAATTTCAGAGTTTGAATCCAATTCTATCGTCTTCAATATCATTTTGCATTCGTAGGGTCATTCACGTTCACTCTAATTGCCAGTAGGTGTGACATTTTGCCATGATGCAAATGCATAGTGGATATTTTTGTCTTTGTCGGTCTTTCACCCTCGACTTTTTTCTCTTTGTCAATCCTCCATTGCTATATGTGGAATTGTAAATTATTCCGACGTGACAAAATAGAAAGTGCCACGCGATCACGAATTGTTCTGCGCGGGATTTTCATCGTCGACTTTTATCGTATTACGATGATTTTTTGATGTGAGCTTTTGCCTTTTTTTTTGAGTTTTTTTTAGTTATTTTGGATTCAACAATTGAGAGGACACAGTTTTTTGGATTTGTTCCAATTGGGAAAAATGATATGTGTAGATCGATTATGAATAGTAGTGAAAATGAATTTAGACATTTTTTTTTAAAGTTACACGTGAAAGAGTTGTAATTTGATGGAAGAAGATTTCAATATTTCATTGCAATTAACGATGGGACAGTAAGTTGAAACGAAAAGTCATTACGCATAATTATTGGCAGTGCACCCAAACGAATGCAAAATAATTCAATGATCATATCATTGTCATTAATTACAAAGACATATGAGTATTAAATATTCTTTTTATCATACTTTATAGAATTAGATGAATTCCAATTTATAGACAGAAAATTCTAGCACAATTCCAACATCCAATCGGAAATAAATTGTAAAAAAAATCCCATACATGAATGCATGTGAAATATGGCGCAGAAGGATTTATGTGCCATGCTAATCTGTTCCCGACATTGAAAAACGGATGATAAATCATAAATTGCTCATCCTCATATCTACATATGAAATAATAAATTCGTGTATCGCTTTAATCTTGAGAGAAAAAAAAACGGGATACTTCTCGCAGGAAAAAATTGCGCAGCACCATCACGTCCAAAACTTAGAATTGTATGCGAAAATTTTTGTATTCAGCGCGACAATTCTTGAAAATAAAATCAAACCATATCCAAGTTCTACAATTCCTACAATCCTTTCTAGCATTCACTTTCAGTAATCCTTTTCGTTCTTTCATTCTCCTCTTATTCCTCTAAACTCTCCATCGAAATGGAATCTCACCAAGATAAATTTCTCAATAGCAAATCATTTCATATCAAACTTGTATCATCACAATCACATCCAAGATGAAGCGCTAATCGTTTCTAAGATTAAAACATCCAACAAGCGAATGCAAATAATAAATAAACAAATATCACCTGTCGTATTCGTTTCGATATAATCCCCATCGTCGTCACCGTCATAAGACATGTCGGTATCGTCGTCGTTATACACCGTATCCTTACTTTGGGTGGTGACCAGTTCCCGTTGATTCTCCTGATAATCATTATCTATTGCACGTGATAATAATTCACTACGTCGTTGTCGCGTATCAACTTGGTTGATATCAATATTACTATAGTTACCAATTAATTCTGTTGCATTACAATTTGCACGTAATAATATAACAATACATGTAAACCAACAACAGCAGCAGCAGGTCAATCTCAGGACAAACAGAAGTGCGCTCATCGCCCCCGCGGCGCGAGTCTACCCCCGAAACGAATCATCAGCGGCGCATCCCACGTCTTCATTTCCTACTCGTGCTGTTTTATGCTCAAGCGCCATAGTCTACTACCCCTAACACACCCATACACACCCTATATAAGGCTAAATATTCGTCACGCGCACAACTACGATACCTGTTCGTGTGATATTACATGAAAAAAACTTTCCATAGCGCTTGCTCAGTCCCTGCGTTACGTACATTCCCCTCTATCACTATTCCATCCCTAACTCACCTCTCATTTCCTCTCACCCATCTCGTCTATATATCAACACCAGAGTCAGCGCCACTGGGCGAGCCAATCCACAACCCTGTCGAATGTATATCTACTCCTGCGCCCTCCGCGTTCATTCGCTATATATTATTTTGTACCCAGATCAATGTGATGAAAGCACAAGAATTGAAAACAGAATCTCGAAATAGAAAATGAAACTTCGTTGAAACTACGATGAATAATTAGAAAATCGATGACAATTATCAAGAAGTAGAATGCAGTGGCGAATAGTTCATCGACGTTGAATTTTATGCATATGAACATCAACAATTCAAGCATGAATTGATGAATTCAACTCCAAATGCAACTTGTGTATAAACTTTGCCCATGGATATATATTTAGTACTTTATTCACGAGAATTTTTCTTCGTGTCCTGAGCGAAGTACCTTTGTCCGTTGGGATTCACGTAAATATTTTATTGGTGGGACATTTTTTAAGTAGAATGTTCCAGGTAGAATTTTCGGGACAATTGATTTTTTCGAGTTGATTTATAGGAACGCTTCTTTCGAGGGATTCGGTCTGCTTTATATGCTCATCCTCCTCTCAATATCTGATACTTATGTATGAATATCATAAGCATCTTACAGAATGCTAGAGAAATGATCTGGTTCAGCCAGATTAATCAGTGATGTTCTTATTCTCTGTATTCTGTCATGTTTTTCAGGACAATTTTGACAGCTATTTTATGGAATACTGAACTAGTTCAAGTTGTAGGTCTGACAATGATTCAAATGGGAAACAATTTTGTAATCATGGTGATTATTGTTGCAGAGTTTTTGACGTTCTATCCAGATTTTTTCGGTGGACATTTTTTATTAGATACAGAAAGGAATCTACATTTATTTTCATATGATTCCACAACTGTCAACCCGTTCAAATGAAATTTTATAATACTCACATCTTCATATATCAAAATACAATTGATGGATTTTTTTCATTCCAGCATTCGTTCATTAATTGTCATTAGAAATTTATTTTCCAGTTCAACCAACATGACTGTTCAATAATTATTATTTATATCGTGGTACACATCTTTGACTTCCTTTTGTTCCACGTTCTTTAACATAACCTGGATGACAAATACAGAAATTCGGGGCAGAACAGACACCATTGATACAACCACTAGGACATGATGCAATACAACGTGTCCTAGTTGGATCGCGAGGGTCTTGTGTGTAGCCATTATTACAACTGCATATGTTATAACCCATGCAAACTCCATTGATACATTGACGTTCACAGTGCCCCTGTTCTTGATAATCACCACCGCCATTATTGTTATTATCATTGCGATTGTTGTTGCTGTTATTGTCATAGGCTGATAAGAGAACGCATCTATTGTTGTAATGATCCATTTCAAAACCAGGATTACACACGCATTGATCAGGCGCTGTGCAACGTGCGTTTATTGGACATCCATTCCTGCAATCAGGTATGCATCTCTGTGTTGAAGAATCTTGAATGTAACCTGGTCGACATCTACAAACACCTGGTGCAACACATCTGCCACCATCACAACTATTCGGCCCACAATCTGGCACACATGTTTCACGATCACGTGGTGGATTGATGTATCTAAAAATATGAATTTTGAGTTTATTCAATGTCTCCAAACGCATTCAGGGTTCTATGTCGAGTAAAAATAAATAAAATCTTCGAAAGATGAATTCGACATAATTTAATTTAGGGTCGCGAGAGTATCAAAATGAAATTCTGTGAATGGGATTCCTAACACTTGGCGACAAGAGTAAATTAGTATCACAGTGGGCGTGTGGTGAAAGTTTTTTCTCAGTCATGGAAAATTATATCAATGTCATAGTTGATAACGTTGTTCATATGAGGGCTGACTAGAACAATAACTGAAACTAACCATACAAATTTTGGCCTTTGAAATATATTCTACACTTTATCAAATGAAATTTTTCGCTGATATGACCAAAACTAAATAGTTCTCTCCATTAATTCATAGAAACCATTCCAGCTTTCTCTGCTATTATTGCTTGGCTGAATTCACCATAAAAACTACAAGCGCGAACAATTCATACGACGAAGTACAAAGTCCAGTCTACAGTCTACATAATGAACCGCTCCAATTTACTCTAGTTAATCCTAATTGATGTGTGAAATTGAGCACTCTATTTAGTGTAGAAATAATTGTAAACAATTTGTAATTGTCATTTGGAATAAAGAGAAATAGCTCACCCTGGGTCGCATGAGCAAACACCTGGCATTATACATTGACCATGAGTGCATCCACCTTCACATACTGCTTCACATCCTGTTCTTGCCTCATTCAGAAGATACCCGGGACGACATTGACAAACGCGTGGTGCCACACACTCACCATCATCACAACCACTAGGACATATAGGTCGGCAATCACCGTAAGATGATTGTTCGTAGCCCAATTTGCATTCACAAACATCAGGTGAAAAGCAATAGGCATTTTGTTGACATGGACGACGACATGTAGGTTTGCAAACGCCTTCCGCTTCATGCCAGCCTGGTGGACAACTGCATGCACCATTGATACATTCACCACCGAAACAATTGTCGTCACATTGCGATGATTGTCTTGATGATGAACTGGTGAGATTGCGTTCACAACGATTGGTATCAGGATCACGATAATAATTATCACAGCAATCGAGTACTGATATCATTTGAACATTGGTGGAGTCATTCCAACCCCGATGATTCTGACGAAACAATCACACACTCAATGGATTGTACTTTCGTTTTTAGTTTTGAATGAGGTCTTTTGGTATTTACTTACGGGGTGCACATCTGCAGGATCATTCCAATTATCAGAAGGCGTTCGAATTCGATTTTGTTGTGGGTATCTCGGATTATAGCTGAAACAATAATCACAACTTCAGTATTACTTCACATTAGGAGAGCACAATTGATGTACAGATATCTGGTCCTTCATCATTTTCGTCTATTAAAATTGGAAATAAATTGTTGAGGATATTTACGACGTAGATTACGATGCGAGATAAATAATTTTTCAACCTCTCCATCGACAGAATATTATTTATATTCGACAATCTGTAGATCATCTCCAAATTTCATTCAGACCGGATTTTACATTCTGTTCTAAAAAATGGAAATCAAAATCTACTTGGCATATATCAAAATCCAAGACATGTGGCAAATCCATTGCGAGAAACAAGTGAATAATTTTCATTTTTCAATCACAGAGATAGTAGCGAGATTGAATCTATGTTTCGCGATATGGAATCATTGAGGGCGTTATTAGGTTAATAGAATGTAACAATAAGAACTGAAAATAACTCTGCCCACTATCTTTATCTGATTTCATAATATAATTTTATTCCGACATATAATCAGTTCAGTTTTAAACCAATCGACATTCATCAAACGTATCTACCTACAATTAAGTATTATTATCGTGGGTGAAAAGGTCGAGGTCATGCAAAATTACAGAAAATTACAAGTGAAACTTTATAAGTCTTCATTTGATAGGAACACGACTGTCGATCTATTTTGTTATTTACATGTTACATCGATCAGCACTGGGACCTCATGGAAATTCAATAACACCCCATGATATAAAAAATATTATTGATATGGAGATCGTCTATGATTTCATAGTTATTGACATATTTATACTCACGGAACTCTCCTTATACAATATCCAGTTTCATTAGTGGGTATCGAACCCGACGCTGAATGTCGGAGATGGTAACTAGATTTAACGCCTTGACTAGAAATTACCGAAACAAAAAACACAACAATGAAATATATGAAAACCACGCAGTTGAAATATTTCGTCATGTTTAGTCGGAGATCGTTGGCGGCTTACTAAATTTCATTTTAATTTATGTACTAGATAAATTGTGTGAAAGTCACTATGAAGCGATAAGTAATCTTACAAAGCTGATGTTATGCAATAAAAAAGGTCAATTGATTATATTTTCAATATTTTTATTGATCATTCCTTTTCCATCTTGTTTTTACTCTTCATTTGTCGTTCTAGTTTTACTTAGAAATTGTGTGCGAGGATTATCATATTGGCCTGTGACACGGCTTAGTTTTTTGCTGACCGAGTTCTTCATCAATAAGTGTATCAGTAATACACACTTGGAAAATACGCCTGACCTTTATAGTATTATATACATACATACATTCTTAGCCTTGTTTACATATTTCTCATTAACATTAACCATATCTAGAAATTTATTTATTAAAATAAATTAACAGTGTAGGTTGTGTGCCATTGAGATCAATGACGAAATCATAATCAAGAATGGAAAGAAAAAAAATTATAAAGTATCTTTATTATCAATTTGTTTCTCTTAACTAACACACATAGAAAAATAATTATTGTTTAGATGAGTCATTTTGATTTTTTGCTGCGAATGTGGTTGATTGTAATGGAATCTCATCATAAAGATGTTCAACGTCAATCTCGAGTGTTGGTTGTCGAAATGTAGTCGAAGTTGCTGGTGGTCGATCATAATGTGCTTCCAGCAATTCTAAAACACAGAGAAGAACATGACTAGACTGGAGACAAAGAACTGAACAGTCAAAGAATGACATCGTTCTCTAAAATTGTGGACAACTATTTTGAAATGTCCAATTCTTTAGATTTCAATTTCCAATGCTTGAGTTCTTCCTGCTGAATTATGTACAGACAAATTCTTTTCCTCAAATCTTCAATAAGTTCACGTGAGAAAACACTGCATACCATATCATGAATTCATATTGAATTATGTAGGCGATTCAGAACGTATCTAAAATGTCAATGTGTATTAAAGGATACTCATCAATATCACAAAGTGTTTCGAAAGAAATGTTGGATAGAACACAAGAGGAAAATTCTCTCCAGAGTATCATATCGTTTACTATGATAATATTTGCAGTATCGCCAACATAAATATCACATTTCTTGGACATGATCATAATTCACATTGGTGATATCTGAATTCTGATCACATTATATTCACACCCGTTCACAATTATGCCCATCGGATAATCTCGACATTTACTCCAGTCTATCACGTCGTTTTCTCTGCGATTTGATTAAAAAAATTTTGCAGATTACTTTGAAGATTACATTCCGGATGATAGACACGTCTACACGCGTTTATAATTCATTTCCGTTATAGTGGATCGTTAAAAACGATAAGTGGAAAAACGATATACATAATATATACACATAACATAAGTGTAAGAGTTAAATGGCTGATTGCCAAGATAATTTAACCACTTGGCACTTTCCTCATTTAAAACTTTCCAATGTATATGATATGTATCTCATTCAAATGACGATTTGAAACTTCATACGAGCGATATGAATATTTCTTCCGGATTATTGCGTTGAACTATCGATCTCGGTAAATTCTTCTTCACTGTGGTGAGTTCTCAATATTTTATATTTCGAATATTCAAATCCCACGAGAAATATAGCGGAAATATGGAAAGTAATCCGACAATATTTAAATTTCTAGATAAAAATAGTTTTACGTTCTTCTTCAACTTATATTCTATGCGATTAAATGTTGGAATTTAATCCAACTTATCTGTGTGTTTATAATATCTTCTTTCACCGGGGTTAAAGACATCTTTTCTGGAAGAAATAAAAGCCACAGTAATTACCATGAAGGGGGTTGGGAATTCTCGTGATTGCTGGTATTATAAAGACAAGACAACATGAGCTTTTCTCAAGATAAATTCTCTGGGGTAACTCTAGAATAACAACATTATTGTGTATATATGTTCTTGGATTAAAGTTTACGTAATTTAGAACACAACGAGAGCATGTTGGTGAAGATTGTCTACTGTTTTGTATTCGTGGGAATTGAAAGGCCTCAATGGATAAATTTAACGCTTGATGAAGAAGCCTAATATCTTCCACTTTTTTTTTGTAGTTGTTGAAGAAATTGAGAAGGACGTATGACCCAATTGTATATGCATGCGTGTTTCTGTTTTGCTTTTGCTTATCTCACGCCCGCTCAATTAAATGTTAATGATTCTATATTTCAATCTATATTTCCGCTTGAGAAACAATTAATGTTTGTTGGTAAATAATTACCTCGGAGATTGCTGAACAGTTGAATATTTGGATATTGGTTTGAGTATGTTGATTCGCGTGTTATCATACTTTCAGGTCGTGGCAGTGTTGCATCACGTCGCTCTGGTACAATACACCTTGGGGTTTCTAGAAATAAATTTGCGGATAATTAATTATAGATACTTAATGTGATTGAATCATTATTGATTGCAGATATATTGCAGGTAATCAATTTTGATGTGAATAATTTCTTTGCTCTTGGAAATGAAGTAAAATTCATTTACAATGTGAGCTAGAAGAAATAATTGATGATAATGTATTGCATATGAATGTTGCAATACGTTCATTCTCCTGTTTCCTTTCTTTTCTATTTCAAGTGGATAATTTGGATTTAAATAAAAAATATTAGAAATATCGATCATAATTATTAATTAATGTTCACTCCCAAATTTAAACAATTGGCAATGACTTTCTGCGAATCTATCTGTAAAAATATGTTTTCAACAAAAATCTAAGCGAATAACTTTCCCTCAATGAAAATCTAGAAATTGAAACTTTGAATTTCTTTCATTCTCCTGATCATCAATAGCGCTTTTCTCTCCGCATTATCATCACATTACCCTTCTCATTTCTGCTACGAATGAATTATCGATAACAATATATTGCAAAAACAGTTTTCATTATTGGTAGTTAATAGTCATGGCCATAACATGCACGTGGGATTCAAAGTGAGGGTAATTCTCTCACTCTCACTAGAACGGAAGCCTGTAATCTATCAATCATCTTGTTGTAACGTACTTTTTTTTTCCTTTCTCATTTAATTTTTTTTTTCCCCTCATTTATTTTCCCACTTCACAAATTGAAATGAAACTGATATACATAATTGCACTATCGAATTGTCTACAACAAGGCCACATCGATATTTTCAACATATCTCACAGCAGTTTAGTATACGACCCAACAATTATTTCTAAATAATATGATATAAATTTAAACTCACCATAACCACACGAGGGTGATAATAATTCCCTATTACGATTCAACGTGGACATTCTTCCATCATTTATTTTCTCATGTGGCAATGTCATGTTTATATGTGGATCCGGTTTCTCCGCGTCATAAATAGCCAATCTTATAGTTTCATATAGTCGGGAGCGTACATGAAATATTGCAAGCAATGCCACTGAAGTTATACCCAAGGATATTATCGAACCAATTACAATAAGTATCACAATATCCAATGGCAATGCTGTATGTTCCGTTGCCTTTTCTCCATTATTACCCAGCGAGCCTTTTGAATGAGGATAAATGGGATTGAGCGTAGCAAAAAACGATATTAAGATTAAATGTGAAAAAAAAACTATCATTATCATCGTGCTTCAAATCATTGGAAAATCGGAAATCGATTCTCATTCACAATATAATACCTGCATTGCCCATAGGAGTTACGATCATGTTATCATGACCTGAAATGGCTTTGCCTGATACATGGACAACTGCAACTAAAGGCTTGATGGATGTTGAGTTTTCTGCCTTTGTTACGAATAATTTCCCTCTATTGACGTATTCATGTTTGTTCAATGGTACGTTCATCAAAGTGGTCTTCGATGTGGGTTCCGATCTAACTTCATTGTGGGCTGTGGCGTTTGTTGCTTCATTATGATGTTAACATAGAAGCAATTAAAAGACATCAAACGTGATTTTTAATCAGCAATTGATCAGATCATGATCATATAATGACAGGTTCACTAATACTATTGGTCAATTTTTTGCAGTGAATGACAGAAATGGATGATGGTGAATTTTGTTACTCACCAAAATTGTATTTATCAATAATTGTTGGTTCATGATCATCATTTTTCATATCATTAGTGCTTGATATTGTGTTTATGATGTTGATGTTGTGAATGGAATCAACGGATGTGGTTTCTGTTGAATAAACTGGGGGATGAGACGATGATGGTATTTCAAGTGTCTCATCGTACGACAAATTACTCATCTGTGATGATGGCGGTTTGTCAATTGGCTCAACATTACCCAGCATGCAATCGCCTGATACGTGATGACAATAGGCAAATTTACTGATGCAAGAGCACGTATTTGCACAATTAAAACCCCATCTGTTCGGACCACATTTCTTCCTGCATCTTTGAAACACCAAAAACAACAAAACCATTAGGAAATAGTTTGATAAAAAATTCAATTCGTTCATATATTTAATCAACTTGGCTTTTTTTTTGTCTGCGTTATCATTGACTTATTTGTGCAATGTTTGGACATAAAATGCATTATAATTTCTACTGATGATAAATTGTTCATAAAGTATTTGGAATAATCTGATAGAAGAACTAAACTGTCTTATTTTTGATAATTCATTAATCATTTTGAACGTATTATGTGCAAGGATAATATGTAATGCATCCTATAGACAGCAGGCAACAAGAGGATCAAATGCCTCTACTCACTGTGCCCCTTCAAATCCTGGTAGGCAATTACAAGACCCATTGATCGGATTACAAGTTGCATGAGCACCACAATCGCACGTTTGCATACATTGAATTCCCCACGTGCCTATTGGACACTCTACAGATAAGAATATTGATTAATAAAACACATTATACCATATATTAAAAGTCATTGACATAATCGTATCAAAATTATATTGACGAGATAATAACAGTGATGAAGAAAATCGATATACCAATAACATCACTTAATTCAACTTAAAAAGCTGCCTCTCATATCGTGACCAAGTGTTGAAATTTCATTGACGTGATAAACTTCATCACTGGAATTTTTTTTTCGTACAAGTGATGAATATAAAGATGAGAACGAAAATAATGAGATGAAGTTTTGAAACAAGTGTGTACATGTGTTGACGTGAGTCAATATTATAAATGAAAAGCGAGACAGAGGAAGAGAGAAGTTGGTAGCTCTTGAGTTTGATTTAACAGATGAAGGGACGAGTGGTCAATTGTCAATTTTATTTAACTGATTGTATCTATTTCGATCGTTTATATAAATGTATACATGGGACGTACACACACTTGTATTTCTCAACATGATAAAAATTATATGTAGATATATGCTCCCATGTAAAGTGTTGCTAAATCATGTCAGAATGACGGTGACTTTCACGCGTTTATATCTACAGATGAAATACTCAATTAATTATTTTCCCATATTTTTATATCGGATATAAAATTATTGTATACACTCTTCAATTCTGAATGTGCGATATTTTGTAAACGTTGTTGATTGTCCTCATTTTTACTCCACATTTTATAACGCATCATTAGTAAATGCATATTCCATGAAGTGTCGTGATGTTACAAATTGTTGGAAAAATACTCCACTGACACAGTACATTTGCATGATTGTGTTTCTCGTATTTTGTTTTTTTTTTCTTTCCATTGTGTCTACTAGTTCCGATATCAACAGAGATGTAGGAGAGAGGGAGAGAAAGGTGCAATGCAAGGTATAATCCAAGGTGTGCGCCCTCGTCCACGCTGCAACTCGAAAGTCCATGCGAAAGTTTTGGCTTCATAATACTTCCGGGCTTCCGTAACTTTCGATTTGTCTGTTAGTATATATTTATATTTTTTGTAAAAAAGTGTACGGATGTGTAACAGTGTGGATTCATGCATGTGCATAATATCTGAATGCAGAAAATAATTTAACAGAAGTGTTGAAAGTAAAAATTTATGTACATATGTGGAACCAACTGTGAACTGTTTGATTTCACATAATGGTCCAAGGTGAATTGAGGTTGAAAAAAAAATTCATTGATGAGACGTGCATTCTACCGAACTGATATCGATGATTGGAATGCAACGTTTGATGAAAAAGACGTGAATTATATAAATTTATTGGAAAATTCCTTCCACAACTTTAACCCCAATTTAATTTGATGAATATCACATGTAGAAAATTACTAGAAATAATAAAAAACTGAGTAAATCAAATTGTCGTTTTACCAATGTCACAATTTTCTCCGACGTATCCAGATTCGCAATTGGATATCGGAATACATCTTTCATCAGATAAATTTTCAACAGGAAGTGGCTGCTTGATAAATCCCGGACAACATTCAGTCACATTCCGCCGCTTCAATTGGCTCTGATGAAAAAAAAAAGGAACAAATAATATCAAAACATTGATCATCGCCGCAATTTCAATTGCAAAAATGACCAAATTCATCAACAATTGAACTGAGATAGAGAAATAATTTCGAATTATAATTTCGAAGGTGACCAATCCTCAACAGTTGCCGGAGTATTAAAATTCAACACCATTTCTGATCATAAAATTCTTGGCTCGTGCGTAAATATATTTTTATAAGTATATACGAAATATGAATATATAAATCTACAGAAAAGTCGCATGGGATATATATTATGCATATATGCTTGCCTACGTAATAAGTTTTATTCGCAATCCGTTTCTCGATTACGCTTCGGCTGCGTTGAAAGTGGCGTATGTCTACCGCGCCTTTCGCTCTTCTTTTTCCATCGCCTCACTCGCATTCCCTTTGAGAAACGACACTATAATTCCTGACTCTCGTCAAAAATAATATGAAATGAAGAAAAAAAAAATAGCAAGAATGAAACGAAATGAGAACGAAAGTCTTTCATTATTGCGCAGTAGGTATTTGCATTGAAATGTAGTTAAATTTCCTCTATTTATTTGTTTAATTATAATTAATTAATTTTTTTTTCAATAATTAGCTGCATATTTAGACTTGCAAATGGTTTTGCGAAGTGAACGAAAACATCATTGGGTGACTTGTTACATAGATATTTACATGTATGCAAGTGCAATTGGTTCACATCTTTTAGTTATTTAATTATCCGCTCAATTATTTATCGCTTGCATTCGCTTTCCCTCAGTAATGAGCGATCATATATAATAGAGCGAGTGAGCAGTATCATGAATCAGTGAGAACGACCAAATAGTGGCGGAAAATAATCAAGAGAATGTGAAGAAGAGTGAGAGCGATATAAATGTAGCAAAGGATACGTTAATGCGTGTGGTATTTCTTGTTCATGTAGCGACTAATCAACTTGTTCTATGTCTTTATGTTCTTCAGTTCTTTCTTTCTTCTCCTCTCATTTGAGAAATTTCTCCGTGCATTGTTGGGAGAGAAAGATAACGTGGCAGATTAAACTATTACCTAGTTGTAGGCGAATTCGTGCATAAATTCAACAGTTTTTGAACCTTGAAAAATTTTTTCAGTCTATGATGAATCTAAAATTTGTACATGTTCATGTGTCGGAAGTTCTTAAATAGAAATGTTCATCTATAAATGTCTTTTCCATAGTCAGAAATAGAATTTTGAAAATTCATAAGTTTTGAGTTCTCTGGTTTATGATTCGTAGCCACCAACGTGAATTTTATATTCTAAATTGAGAATGTAGTGGATAAAGTCCAATAGAATTCTCTTTTGGATATGGCAATTGAAAGTAGAATGAGTTTTAATGCGTATGAAGTGATAGTTTCTAGATTGATTTGAACGTGATGACAATTTAAATTCAGAGTGGATATTCAGTTGTCATAGAATTTCGTGAACATTCTCACTCTTTAGAGAGATTTTTATTTCTCTATCTGGTTCGATTTGCAATTCAAATATAATATGAGATAAAGTCGACTGATTTAGGAGTTTTGAGTGTCATCAAATTCCAGGATCACTTCATGAATTCAACGATGAATCTAAGATGGACACAACACGGATGACTTTCACCCTAGTACTCATTGAAGAACACCTCATGAATGCATAATTATTCAACTGTCGAGAATGTACCTCTCAGAATACATGAAATTTCCAATGTTTAGGAATGACAATATGAACAATTTTTCAATTGAAACAGATTCTGTGCATGGCTGTGAAGACTCAGAAGACTTTCGAACATTGAACTAACAATGATGATTACACGTTTCTGCTCCATTTCATTATTCATAAACTCGTCGAGATTATTAATTAAAAAATAACATTGTTTATATAATCCTTGCCCGTTCTTGAGAAAAAATGCGAAATATTAACAGTTTCAAAGAACAAAACAGAGTGAATATCATCAAATAATTTTGGAAGAAAAGTTGATTTATTTTTTTATTCTACCAATATGTGTTTTGCTTCGAATAATGTGTTCGAAAAAATTCTTCGGAATTTCTATCACATTGAGTGATTAAAATTCGAGTCGAATCACTATCAATAATTTTTTTCTTCCAGTATTGAACTCAAAAGCATGCGTTATAAGATTGATGGCGGAGGATAATGGCGAATAGAACTCCAATCTCTGTATGGTATCAAATTACAAGTTTTCACTTGGGATACTAATCTGAATGACTAACATCCTCCCAATTCCGCCTACTCACAAAAAGTACAAAACTGAGCACCAAAATTCCATACATTGCCTTCGACTAGCTTCAACTAACAACAAAAAACCTTCCACTTCATTTTTTTCATTCCAGTACTGAGCCCAGTACTGAGCCCTGCGACTTCTTCGCATATGTCAGGATAATAACGATAAACATGACTCGATTTGGAAATGTTACATGATATGAACCAGTTGAACGTAATATTTATGACAAAATTTCATCATTCAAATAAGAAAATCCAAATATTTCGATGCCTACCTTTGTTCTGTATCGAATTCGCATTTCCGTACGTGTTTTTGGGCATCGTGGTGGCATTGACAAGCACCACGTGAATGTTTGCACCACAACAGGTTCACTATACTGCTCCGTCACATTCTCCGTGTAACTGCAAGTGACCGACATCAAATTAAAATTGACATAACTATGTTGATACAATGTTTCTATAATTTTTTTTATCCTTTTTCTCCATTCCATGAGCGGAACTCATTATTCAGCTCGTAAATTCACCAACAAAAAAAATGGTGTACATGTAAATTCGAAATTAAGAAGTAAATAATTATGTCACGAACATCATTTAATGTGATTTTAGAAAGTCAATGGTATATTAATTAAATGAGTTAATGAGCTGTGGAGAGAAAAATTACGCAGTTTCAATCGTGAGAAGATAAAGATCATCATGTTAACATTATGCGTTCACAAAAAATGGTATTTCCAATGTTTAATTTATTTAAACTTCATGAAAATCTTCCGGCAACATTTATGCCTTTGTTTTTTTCTATTTTCATTCAAATGCCCTTGATCATCTCAATTTACCGTACTTTATTTAGTAATCTGCAAGTCTGTAATGTATTTCTCTCTCCATATTTCTCTTTTCTACCCACGTCCGATGGATGTGTCGCAAATGTATATCCTGTTAAGAAATTTTTTTACATTTACGGTTTGAAAGCCACAGGAATGCGTGTCGATGCAACTTCGTATAATAATGTTAAAGTAAGAAAAAAGAGCGAACATGAAACTAATATACTGTAGTTGATTTCATCTTGGATTGATATTAAAGTTGGAACAAAAAACCAAATGAAAAAAAAAGTTTTCTACGCGATTGTGAATAACTTTTTGTACGTTATTCGTAGCTAGAGATAAATCATGATTTTTTTTTTGTTTAACTGTCTCTCCCACTACATCATGCATATGATCATATACTTATGACGTGTTCAGTGATCGTGAGAGCGTTCTAACCTTCAAATTCGGAAATATCATTTCAAGAATAAAAACCAAACTAAAATATCCAACGGAAAATCCATCGCAAACGACATTTTATTGTTATAAATAATTTGAAATGAGAAATCAACGGACTGTGTAGAAAGAAAGATGTGAAAAAGTCATGACAATGAACGAAGAGAAAACAAATAAATAGAATAATTGAATTTACTTTTCCACACGATGGCACAAATTATTTTCAGTCAATGATTCCACCAACGATTCTCCCGTCGTGAAAGCAAGGGCGAGGAGAAAATAATATTTCAGGATCCATGATGGCTCCATGGCTTCACAAACCACCAGTGGTAATGTCGAATTGCACCAAAGAGAAGCGCCGTAAAAGTAAAACAATAAATAGAAGGAAGATAACAAAACAACAACACAGTATCTTTATAAACAACTCTATTCTAACATTTCCTTCCTGAACATTCACTTGTTCATTATTCCTGCACCTGTTGTAACATGTATTAAGATCACAATGCAGTAGGTCAAGGCCTAAAAATTCTTCACACCAACCACTTTCATAGTTCTGCAATAACACTTAAATTATGGAGTAAGAAAAAAATTCATAACGAGACACGAAAGTGATGGAAAATAATGCACTCAATTAGTTGTGTGATTAGGTACGAAAGTTTTTACGATGTGTGAGAGGAGTGAAAAAACTCAATTTGAATAACGACTTCGAGTACATCGATGTTGAGAGACGACTGCAAGATGGTTGACGAATATATGATAAGACAACTTCAGTTACACACAATTGAATTGTGTTGCACAAAAGGGATCGTATTACTATCAGTTGCTCATGGCAGCCATTATATTGGTGCTTTTGTATATGTATCGTCTGACGTTGATATCTGACGTCGATGTCTGATGTTGATACAGTCCTCCAGGCGTCAGAATTGCACTTGGACAGTGTCTCTGAAGAATAACGATCTTGATGTTCCGTCACTTGATCCAAAGTTTGAATTCAAAATACTCTTCGAATTTTCATGATAAATTCAATTAGATCTGATTCTTTTTTATTCATTCGGTTCTACTAACAGATATCCCATTAGTGTAAACGAAAATTCTCTCCGTTTCTCGCGTGAAGATTTATGAATCCAACGATTTCACTTGTCAATTTCATAAATGGCGAAGTAAGCAAACACATTTAACGTGTTAATGTGAGTTTTATTTCATTGGATTCTTCATGTTGGTTTTTTCATTTATTTCATCAACTTGTTTTTTTCGCTGTTTTCTTTTTTTTTATTGTCGTATGTTAACAAGGTGACAAATGGGAGTTGAATTTTCTAATGTGGCATTGGATAACGCCACTCATCGCACGCACACCAGACGTTGACAATCAACGTTGTCGTAAGCAACGATTTTAAATTGCCACACATTATAGTCGCATAGTTTTCTCCACAATAGGAACCAAGAATGTCTGGCAATAGTTATTACACGATAAAGAAAGAGTGAATTTGCGAAGAAATTAAGGGAAAAAAATGTATGCTATGAGAAAATGTAATAAATAAGTCAATGAATAAATAAATAAATAACTAAACTCAATGGTATCTCGAATCGTTAACTATTTCATCCGCACTTAATGATCTTTTTTTTTTTAATCTATCAAACTTTCTCCACACCACTTTGCTACCCTGTTATATCACTGTTTACATCACGTAATTGTCGAAATTATTGATGAATATTGAACAAAAAAAGGTGACTACGTTCCAAAGTTAATATTTTCTGTTTGATATGATTGAGTGTAGGATGAAGATGACAGTTAAGTTCACAATTGGCTTCACGATCACCGACTTCATTAAATCTTACAGAAGATTTTCCACTCGGTATTAGACATCACGAACTGTGAAATGGTCTTCATAGAAGTTAATTGTAATTTTAGTTTATTTGAGTTTTTTACTCTGACTTTCAGTTTCTCATCTCGTGTTCTTCACAACCGTATGAACATCTGTATTTTTTATATATAATCGTTTGGATTATAGAAGAGGCAATTGGGTGTGTTGCTATACTACTCGGAATTCACTTGTGGCACAATGAACTCCGACCCTTCTGACTGTGTATTTATCCCCTCTACTTGAATCTCTTCATTCATTTGATTCGTTGAGGAATTAAAAGGGTGTCCACACACTGTAGTAAGAATGACGCGTAATGAGTCGTTGTGAGATGTCATGACACATATTATGCTATTTCAAAATAGTTTAGAAAAAATTGATAATTTGAGGTTTCCACAAAAAATTTGAACTGATATCGAAAACAATTTGGAAAATCATTTCACTTTGTTTGATGTAAGAACATCCGAGTTTCTTCACACTGTGAATTATCTTTCATGCAGTCTTGTTCAATTTATTTGTATGACAATTTTGTTCCACGCATTTCCATACTCAAGTTCGATTAAAACGGAAGAATTTTAGCTTTTCAGGCGATTTGATAAAAATAGGGAAAAAAACAAAGAAAATGTATAGTCTTGTGCTTTTTGAATCTTTTTTATAGCTCCGAAATCACCGCTCAATATTTATTTCGAGCTATTCAAATATTATGAGATTCAATTTGAATTTGTTGTTTTCCCCTGCAGATTATAGAGAAAAAGAAGGAGAATAAAGAAGCAAATGGAGTCAATGGATTAACTTGAATCCATGAGGATTGATATATACGCAATATTGTCATTATCCTGCGGCAGTTCAAATGAAATAAATTATCGGACAGCAAAGTGTTCCACTCGATTACCGATGAGTTACTGTGAGTTCGCCTATGTAATCCCAAGTCAGATAGTAAACTGTAGCCAATGTTCCGTTGATCGATTTTCGTCCCATATTATTATTTTCTTTCTCTCTTCATTCCATTATAATGCAACCTTCACCCACTGACAGGTTGAAAATACTTGCGTGAATATTACAAATATGTACGCAATACTTTCACCCAATATTGAATACGATAAATGTGATTCATCATAAAAATAACAAGTGACCAATTGATAATTAATTACAATATTGATTTGTATGTAAAAACAAATGTTTTTTCGTTCTTTATAAACAAAAAAAAAGATGAAAAAATAGATTAATTGTCATTGCATAAAATTTTGCAACTAGGTCACTTTCACTGACTGATGTAATTTCTTTACTCCTTGTTGCAAAGGACTCTGCCCTGTGAATCGACCTTTTTTTTCCTTGGTCAGTTGTAGCGGGAAAAAAAAAGTTGTGTAATACATACAAATCCAAAGTTTCTCACATGCAAAACAAGAAACATTTAGCAGTATGATACAGTAATTAATGACGTGGCATTCTCAACTGTTTAACATAGATGTACCGAATCCAATCACTCGATTTCTTCGAATTTCATCCATAATTGAATAATTATAGACTTGATTCACCTTTTTGATTGACAGAAATGCCAATGGTTAGTTGGGTTTGTGATAACGATCACGAAGATTACATGTGAGAATTAATTCAAATTTAAATTGAATCAAGAGGCAGAGAAAAAAAAGATGAAAGAAAATCATTAACATTTGTATCAATAGTGAACAAAATAATTACAACAATTTTATTGAATTATTTCAAATCTACAAGACTTGCAGCGAATTTATTCGAATGATATACTGCGAATATTTATCATGAATAATTGAAGCACAAAATTGCATCAACATGTATATTAATAACTTCATAAATACATTTATTATACAACTGTATTTTAATACGACGAATTTATCAGTGAGATATCTCCTATTACCCGTATCATATTGGGTGTTGATTGAACTGTATAAAAAATCATAAACACACACGCACAATATCCTCTCCACCATTTATTTATTATTCATCGTTATTTTTACATCAATGGTCTTTATCATTTTATACAGAGAACCATGAAGAAACAAAAAAGTAATAAAATCTCAAGTATCACTTTTTATTCATGGACGGAGTTTAATGACAAAGTCATTTATAATACATTTTCAATTTTTATTGCAACGTCTCCAGAGTAGAATTAAAAATTAACACATCGTGTGACATTACATTAAATAGTTATTTATTTTACCAAAGTTGTAATAAACAATGAGACAGTCTTCGGAATGAACTTTCAATTATACCGTTTGTGACATTGCATAGAGTTAGAAGAAATAAATCTGCAGCTATGCAACTGTTCACGCAAATATTTTTATGTATGTGTTTATGCATGATGCATTTGTGTGGATTCATTGTTATGCACCGTTCGATGTAATCACGTTGCATTTATATCGAAATGGTGTACAATGTACAAAACCCGGCAGTGGAGTTACCAGGTAACTTTCTTCATTACAAATTACATGCGTCTGCATTGTGTGTGTGATCGAGTGGGACAATTCATATTTATAGTGCCATATAATATAGAATGAAAAATAATTATGTCAATTGTACACAATCATTATGTAAGTGTTTAGACTACTATAAAAAATATAACACACATTGTGGCATCGCCATAAGAGTATTTGACTCATCAATTTCATGATATTTATCATAAGTTGAAACATTTACAGATGCACGTCGTTAATTAATTTTTTTGTGTCCAATGTTGACATGTGAAGAATTTCGTTACATTTTGTTTGATGTATGTCTCACTTTTCACTTGCGTGAACGTTAATACAAATGACGAATTGGAACTTCAATGGTCATTATATTGCATCATAAATTTTTCTTTTTATCTGCTCTTTTAAATAATAAAAGTGACAAAAATGCAATTAAATTTATTGAACATGGAAAGTTAACAGTGGAAAGAAAGAACACAGGCGAAATTTTTATTCGATCATTACTGTACACTCCAATTAAATTTTTTGTTTTCATTCAGTATACCATGGAGTGCATAATTTATTTGGAATATACATTTATTTGTGTATACGATATTAAGTTCTGCATATAAAACAGATATGTTTGATAATTAACGACAGGAAAGATGTAAATGAAGAAAAAAAAGTATAGGAGAAATAAAAAGAATGCAGCGAAAAGAACACACAGTTGAGATAGACATCTCGATCTTCTCACGATGTCTGAAACAATGTGCGATTCGAGTTCATCTAATCATTTCAATTATCCATTTTCGTAGAAGGTGTCTCATGTCGCGCAGAACAAAAAAGAAAAGAGAAATGAAAAGGGTTGGACTAGTCAGACATGTCCAAAGACGTCGAGTCATTAAAAGTTCTGTCATGAATCCATTTCACTTTTTTTTCGTCTCAATTATTCTCCCGTCAAAATGTTTTTTTTCCCTCGCCCCGTGTCATTATATCTGTTATGTTTATTATTATTTCTCGATTTTCCTCTCCTTTCTTTTTTTTCGTCCGTTTCAATGTTTGCCGCATGTGTTGGCTTCATAAATGGGTGAAAGCGAAGCCGCTAAAGAATATATACCAGACGCATTGTTCAGTATCACGTTTCATGGAAAGACTCGCTGGAGACTTTTAACTTCCCGGCTTGAGTCGTCTCGCAATTGCGCAAGTGAACGCGCACTACACTGTTTTGTTTAAACCATAGCAATATCGCGAACTACTTTTGGTTGAAATTATGTTGGTGCGTTACGCATCGCTCGGTGTGATAGTCAACAATTTTCCTCCTCTTCCGTTGTCATGACATGAAGTTACAATGATATCTCCAAGGAATTTAATTTAACTATTTGTCACATTGTTCCGTGACATTAAAAATAGCAAAAATAATCCATGAAAACAACTGACCAATTTGTTATTTTATTTTGTACTCAACAGTTTGTCATTTCCCTAAAAATTATTTTCTTCCCCTTGTCAAATTGTTATTTTTGAAAAAAAAAAAAAAAAAAAGCGAATCCAATTGCGAAAAAAAAAACCAAAATCAAAATTTAAACAATGAATAACGTCGTGAGAATGAGAAGAATTGTCATGAGCACAATCGAATTTTCATGTGACAATGCTGAGTTGTAAAATCCATTACCGAAGACTTGGAGACCTGCCGTTTCAATGCTACGTTTGCAGTAGTCACCATCTGAAAGAACAAAGAAAAAATGAAAAATATAATAAAACACAATGAAAAACGCAATACATATTTTTACAACATATAAATCATCAAAGATTTCTAACAAGCGTCAAAGAAATTATCTTGCAATTATTCTCGTGCTCTAATGTGTTAATAAATAAAAACATGTGCATACATAAACATACATATACATAATCTATAATAAATATTACACACATGAATACGATGTGTACACTGCCATACATTATTGTTATAGGGAAATAACAAGGAGAGTAAATCGCGATATGGGCGTCCGGGAGAGTATCCATATATGTTTGTGTCAGATTGTCTATAAGACGTAAGTGTGTTAAAACTGTGTCGTGGGACTAAAACAAAGAGCAACCAGCCATGGAAATGAGAGCGCTCGTACAGACGTCGAACGTGTCTCACGATTCTAGACGCGCCGCCATTTGCCTTCTATATATTCACTTCGTCAGATCTCCATTGCTTCGCATTTATTTATAATTTTTTATTTCAGTTTTATATTAGTTCTTGTTCGTTTTTTTTTTTCGACATCTCTTAAGTTCATTTTTTTTTCTCTCTTTCTTTTCGTTTTCTCCCACTGTTAAATCCCCCTTTCCTCATCCCTGCCGTACTATTTCGCGCCAGTCCATTGCTCTATCGCCTCTTTACAGTCGGCAATCTCATCGTGGGGCTCCTTTCGCTCTCGTTCTGCCTATTTCGTAATAGGCACTGCAATCCCACGGAAAGCGTCAGGATGGAGCACTTCACATAATCAAAGTGTTCGGTGACAGCACTTTGATTTGCTCATGCTTCGGCAATAAAAAGAAAATACTGGTTTATATGTATGTGAAAATATTTTCATGGATGATTGAATTTCGTGTTTAATGTCTCGAGGAATTTAGATGGTATTTTATTTTCGTTTTATCATTATGTTTTATTTTTTCTATGATTCACGGACGTGTGTGGATTTCCTTTTTTACTGCACCATTTTTATTTCGGATATGAATGACGTTATATAATTTGCAACGTTATCGTATGATGGTCGAACGTTGTACGGAATATTGCGAGTAATAAATTTAAAAGACATTTTATAATGTTTGAGTTGTTAAATATTTTTTTATTATGGTCGTGGCAGATGGGCAAACAAAATAATGGAATTAACGTGAATTGAAATTTCATGACAGTCTGAAGGGAAATTGAATCGTAATTTTCACGGGGAATATTCATGACTGCATCACCAGTCAGCGATTGAAATGTCCAATTGCGAGTTCGACAACAAAAATGACAAAAAATTCATAAATCGAATTTTTCAAGAAAATGGAACAGAATTTAATTACGTCACTGGTTCTTCAACGTTCACTGCCGTACGGAATTTCATTATCGTTTGCACTGAAGTGACAACGTGGAATTTGACCATCTAGAGTTCCACTACGACCATCGGATCTTCTTAACATAATCAGTTCATATAAAACATATTCGGTTTTTTAGTTCATAGTAAATTATGGAATGGATCATCCCCTCCTGTTCCATTCACTCACGTATTTCCTATTCATCTTATAAAACACTGGACATATTCATTTGTGCGGTGTTATTTGTGGTTGTTATAAATTTATATGCGGAAACATTTCAAACTATTGCCAATATAATCAATGAAAATACCCGATCATAAAATTCACCGGAAGTATTCAACGATTGCACACTGTTAAACGTGTTATGCATGAAATAGATTGTTCATATATGCCTCAATGATATATAGAATTTACTTTTTTTATTTTCATACATTCACGTGTAACCTACACTTAGACTCACCGTAAGACCAACCGATAATTTCACCAAAACGTAGATTTTCTGTTCTCAACCAATCCTCAAGTGGTCTAAAATATTCCCGCAATGCGCTTCCGTCCAATCTAAATTCACCAATTGCCTCTTGCAATGTATCCTGCCACGGCCTCGACGATCCTTTCTCCATCAATCTCCTGCAAGTGAAAAGCGTCTCAATATACATCACCATGTGGTTGAAAATGAAACCACTTTCTATAAAATATTTATTCAAAATAAGCGTAAAAAAAAGGTCACATGCAAAAATTATGTTGACAGTAAATAATATCAATATCATCCATAAAACTATCGAGAACGATAGTGATTCACTATAACTCAATAATTTCATAGCTCTGTGATGAAGATACCTGAATAAATGAATAAATGAACGAGAAATAAAAAAAAAATTGATAACTGAATTGAAATAAGATTTTTTCTCATATATTTTTAGATAGAACGATCACTAAATTATTGCATTGAATAATGATGAATATTATATTTATTTATTCCCATTTGTCTATTCATAGGTTTTCATAATGAAGTTTTATTAAGTGTTAGGTGTATACATAATTATTAAAATGAGTTGTGAATTTGAAGTAAATGGTCGATGTCACTGTACAAAGTCACGTCTGGCATTAAAACCTCGTCCAGTTTGTCTATCTCAATCCTTATTTTTTACATCTTTCTCTCACTCACTGTCACTCTCGTAGTCGAGTATCGAAGCTTAGGTAATAGCCCACGGCATTATTTACCAGTATAACGTGACCTGACTCGTGCACTTGAACTTTTAAAGGTCATTTAAACAGTTAAATCCAAGCACAAACATTGCTCCTGTATCAATCTCTATTTACATCTATGAAATACACACAAACATATCTAAATATTTGATCTGTCAGTGACTTTTATATGATCCATCCACCCGCTATTATAATCTCACTGCAACACAATCAAGGTATTGAATTTACATTGAAATCCAGCATTAACAGATTCAACATTATTTATATCACAATTTAATTCCAATTTCTTTCAACCAAAACCATTTCACTTGACGGAAATCGCCAATGTATTTATATATGTTTCATGTTGCATCACGTGATAATTAGATAGTATTTACTCAAACCGGATGCATAACGATCCGCAATATATGTTTACATTTATACGATGAAAAAGAAAAAGAAGTGACAGGGAGAAGAAAAATTTTGAAACAAAAAATAACTTCTAACGTTCAATTATTTGTTGTGATATATAAAACAACACTGATAACTCCTTTCTTCATGTAAAACCATTCAAACTGTCTCCAAGAAACTATATCGATGAATTTTTATATAAAATAACATAAATATCTACTCAAATATTATAAATTTCATTGCTCAATAATTTTACCTCGTTTATTTATGACAATTATTATTTTATATGTATAATACAGTTATTGGGTGAAATAATAATTAGAAAAATTTTTTCCTCCTCAGTAATTCAATACTTATAAATGTTACACATCCGCCAACTTATTATAACAACTGAAAGTTAGTTCATAAATATTTTTCAATAAAATATAATTCAGTAGTATCCGTGAGAACTGAACTATATAGAACACACAGTGAATGGACAAATAACTTTATTGGAATTCATCTCACGACTTGCTATAATTCATCGATCTTGATTATAATTTCCGGTAATATCGTTAATGCGAAATCGGGATTTTCCTGCTTGCCTTACACGAAATTTCGTAATATTTATATATGCTTGAGTATACTTTGAATGCATTGAGATTGCGCTAATCACAAATATATTTGTACATGCGTATGAATGTGTATATGAAACTACGCAGAAGCGCAAATATAAAAACTATAAGTAGACACATAGCGATGGAAAAAAAAAGAAGAAAGAGAAAATATATTTTATTGTAAGTAGAGAAATAATTTTATGTAAAGATTTAGGTGTACATTATAGTTCAAAGAAACATTATGTTAAGATATAATGTGTTTATGATTTGTTTAAGGTCGTTTGTTAATACCATTTTCGACACTATTTTATTAGTGCACAGTATTGCAACAAGTTGAGAAACAGAAAAAAAATGGCGAATGAAAGTAAATTTGATTTAAATATGAATATAAATATTGATAGAGCGATGTATAAATTAGTAACGAAATCTGAATATTTCATTGCAACCGTTGATTTGAATTATTGATACGCACTTTTGTGTATAGTTTCATATTTAAAAATACTTTTTTGCAGTACAGTATGTGGACTTATAGTAACTTTCGCAATTGTAAATTTATGTGTGTGCATATGAGAGTCGTAACTGGCGAGAGTTTACCATCAGCTAACACTTCTGTTACAGGAAGAGTCTTGTATGTGTACATAATAAATAAATGTGTGTACGTATGTATGGAAGAAACTATTTATGAGCCATCGAGATTGCAAGTAGCAAAAAGACTATGATTTTTATCTGATGTATGAAGTCGGTTATGCATTCGAATATTCTCAGTGAAACATATACAAATACGTTAAGTGCATTTATTCATTTTCTCTTCAATCATAAATGAATGGATTCTTATGAGGAGCAATGCGGTAATGTTTATGCATTTATGGGAATTTGTAGCATTCAAATATTTGATAATAAATGGCGATGCAGTTCTGAATGAATGCAACAATCTGAGAAAATATGTGAAATGATAAATTGGTTTTTGATTATTAACATCTCTGATATTTGGGATTCTGTGAGAGTTATATCACATTTCAGGGTCAGGGAAATAATTATTTTGTCAATCAAGTATTATTTGACCATTTTGTAATAACAGATGTCACCATTTTGTGGTAAAGTGGGAAAACTGATCAAGTTTTTAAGGTTTATGCATCAGTTATAGATAGGTTGATGAGTAATGACAAATTTCTTCACGATTAAGTTTTGTTTTTACTGAGTTTACATGTTTCTGACATTAATACTTAACATTCTGATAACTAGAATACGAGATAAAATAAATCAACTTATGTTCAATTCTTTCTGAATCCTAACTAATATCAAGAAAAGATTGTTATGTCCAAATATTTTCAACTAGAAAAATCCAAATAACATATGCAAATAAACATCTATTTCCAAAATAAGAGTTGCATAAAGAAAATTAAAATGTACTCCGAAAACTACTGCGTCCTCATTCGAGTTTATACCGAACGTAAAAAAATCATCATCATCATCAAATACCGATAAACACCAAATTGAGTCATATTTTCTACAGTCAGTATGTACATTCGCATGAGAGTAACAATTACATTCGTCGACATCCAAAGTACAACTCCCCACCACGATACATCGAATGAATCCACGTCATTCAATTCATTCCGCACAGTCCCCACCACCGCATAAATCTCTCTGATGCATTTACTAAAATAATTCCGTATGCAACACATTTACAATCAATAATGTCATGCGTGCTGTCGAGCATGAATTTACGCGTCAACCAGTGAGAATCAATGGAGCGAATCATGAAAAAAAAAACTTTCTAACTCAAAATATTATTCCCGTTCATGTTCACATACTCAGGTTCTTTTTTTTTACATCTTTCCTTTATATATTCATCTGTACAATAATTATCCAAGTAGATAATTATCCCAAACTATTTGGTACACATCAGTTTACGATATTTGCGCTCACGATTAACGTCAAGAATGATCGTTCTTACATAGCAAAATAAATAAAAAGCAGCGCAATGAATTCATGTATGGTGCAGCATGTGAATGATACGCAGTTGCATCATTAGAATCCTAAGATTAATGTGCACAACGAATAAATGCATAACTTCTGATGCCAGTGCAATAGCTCCATACACTCTACATTATACATACATAATGAACATAATAGATGACGTCATGACAGGATCTGAGAGCAATATGGTGCGTCAGTATTACAGTTCTCACTTTGATGTAATAATACATTATTATGCGTGATGAGGGAATAATTGTTTTATGGAATAGGACAATAATAATATATGCAAAGAAAAGAAAAAAATTGTGTGTGCAAAAAAGGGAAAATTGCGATGGGAAAAATTGAATTGGGAAATGTAGAAACCGAAAACAAGAAATTGTATGAGAATACATGAATAGATTTCAAAAGAAGAAAAAAAAAATATAGAGAGATGTATTTCAATATTGACAACTGTTACGTCTTGTTGATGGGAAATGAATTTTACATAAGACGTTAAAATTATTAATGTTGTATGGATGTATTAATATAATATAGAGGCGGAGCAAATTAATAGAATGATTGAGTTGTAAATAATACAATGTAAGGAGTGAGAGTAAAGGACAATAATTATTGGTAATTGTTTCTGAGTGATTACAATATATGCTAATTATAATGCAGGATGATATGTGCACGTATGTTATTGAGAAAACAAATTCTGTATGCAGTGATGAAAAAAATAAAATAAAATGAGTGGTATCGATCGGTGACTCTATTATTGTTATGTTTCAATGGAAATTTTTATTGTTATGTGATCAGAAAAAAATCGAGAAAAAATTTTAATAGTTATGTATACACATTCGATAATCTCTCTTATACAATAATGTTGGATGAAATGAAATTAGATCAAGACATTAATGAATAAAAAGTATGGTAATGATTTGTATATATTTTTAACCGCCAATTTTAATTGGGATATCGTTAATCAGGGAAAGTGATACGTTCAATAAATTCCAAAGAGCTCAGAGATGAAAGTTTTTATGCCAAAATGTCAGGGAATTGTGAATTTACTGTATCAATGATTCTTTACTTTATATTCATTATTCATAGTCTCAATTACCCAATATTTTTACCTTGCATTATTTCATTTTTATATTCCAATTTACTGATACGTAATCAATTCAAAATTATGTCTACTTATTCGTCTTGATGTGTATTAAAAAAGACTTCGTCAAATATTTTTCTTCTTTTTTTTGGTGATAAATAATGTGATGTTAAAATGTTTTGATGTCGAGGACTAACTTTGAGTCCGCTCTAATTTTCCTCTCACTTGCATTCTGGACAAGTCATACGATAAGTAAATGAATAAATTGATAATTAAAGAAATAGGTGAATTTTTTTTTAATTGATGTTAGAGTTTGTCGAGCATTAGTGACTGTGTCACTGCTCGTGGTTTTTATCATTAATTTATGCACTCAATAATTAACAAACTCCGTTATAATTTATAAATAACATAAATTCATGAACATTATATATTAATTGATAAATAATTATTTATTACTTACCCTAATATGCGTCCGGCTTCTGGGCTCCGATAAAAGCTACAACGATGAAGTGGTCTGCGTGGATCGTCCGGATAACGTTGTCCTGCGGCTTGGCACAGACCTCGATACAGCTGGAACTGTAGAACGCCCGCCACAAAATTCCTGCGTGCATTAAAGCGAAAGAGACCATGACTCTCATGATTGTTTTTCATAGCAATTCACCGCAATAAATATTGATTTCAAGGAGAGTTTTGAAATAAATAGTAATTACAAAAACGGACAAATAAAATGAAATGTGTGGAAAAATAAATTTGCATTAGATGAAAGAATAAGAAATGGAAGAAAAATATGATTGCTATCTTGAAATGATGAACGAGAGTGAAAATTATTACGGTGAGAAAATATGAACGCATGAACAACGACAAACATTTACTCGCTTGCGGTCTCAAGTGAAAGTAATTATGCCAAATACACAAAATATATTGCTGTATACGCGTGCGTTGTTGCGTCTTCATACTGTAACATATATCTTTTCACGAAATAATAATATTTATATATTGTAACATTGCATGAGCAATATATGACGCACACATAGGTAGGCGGATCAGAGTGAGTGCATAAGTTTCACTTGAATGTCGGGAGTGTCCTTTATGTAATCCACTTCACCATCAACTGGACGATATAAATTATGACGTGTATTTATAAAAAAAAATGCTAAAAAAAAGGAGTACTGGGGAGAGAGAGAGGGAGAGAGAGAGAGAGAGAGAGAGAGAGAGAGAGAGAGAGAGGG
>JABMBR010000096.1:0-33317 GCA_018881525.1 Meteorus sp. PSUC_FEM 10030008
CCCCCCCAGTATATATACACATTATTTTTATAATATACATTCAGGTACTTTTATTTGAAATCCACCAGTATTTATCGAAAATATATGTCTGTGTATGTATGTCTGTGACTCCTTGACGCTCCTTTTTCTCTTTATCTGTTTGCATACGAGCATATTTATAGGGGTATATGTGTGCGAATGATAGCATTAGGTATTATTGTTCACATTAACGAGAAATGATTAAATATATATTAAAGATCGAACAAGCGACACAGACTGCGCACCGCAGGGGTCGTGGAATCTTTCTTGTGGGCCATAGGGCATTCGAGTGGATCCTTGAGGGCGCGGCAGTCCCATATGCGTCACGCACTGTGCTCACGATTTGGTTCTGATGATGAGAGTAGCGCACATGGTCGATCCAAGAGTGTATTTCCATCAATAAAAAAATAATTCGTGCGATTTTACTGCTATTGTGATAAGTTCAGTTCATTTTTCGAGTACTGAGTATAAAAAATTCCTCCACGCTTTTGTTATTATGAAAGAAGGGGTAATTAATGTGATGCTACTGTGCACACGATCTAGAATGAAGTGGTATTTCATTTATCCTGCAGCAATTGCTGTCCTCTTTTTTTATTCATCAACGCATCATTTGATTCATCACGCACGGAATCGCCATATTACATCGACGCTATAACTCACTAAATTTATATTTCAACTGACACATACGCACACGTACTGCACTACATATGTTTGTATGCATAGTCCTGTCTGCTCATATATCATTACTGGAAGCGCGCTAACGATTTTTCGTTTTTTTTTTTGACATTTCAAATCCATTAAGAGTTGAAGAAGCCCCATTTATTCGACTATGCGTGTCCCTCACTGCATTTTTTACCTCTAACTCCGGAACAACGATTAGTTTTTATTAGAAACGGAAGTCGGTATTTACCTACAACATATAACGGTCACCGAGTTACATATAAATATATAAATGTGTACATATATGAAAATATTGTTGATTATCACACGCTCATTAATACGAAATAAAGATGGGATGTGAGATAGTTATAAGGACTTAATAGAAATAGCATCAAAGTGACTGGAAAAAGTGCTGTTGATGCTGAAGACCGCCCGTTATGGTGCACTCACTCTGCATAACTACTCATCATTTTTCACTCCACATAAAAATTTATTCTTCCCTACTTTCACTCTCTATCTGTTCCATTATTTTTGTTTTTGTTCCTTTTTGGTGACGCAGTCAGACGGTCATCAGTCATTAAGGAGGGACTACCGGGTGTCCGTGAAAATGTTAACGACTAATGAGCCGATCATAATGGGAACGGTCTGGCCTCGACGAGCCTCGACAGGTATATAGAAAATGTATAATATATATTTGTATGTGTGTGAATGTATTTACACATAAGTTGCGCTCACGTGGCCTCGTCCCAACGAACGAGTGATATTCCGGCTGAGAATGTCCCAACAGGGCTGATCTCGCCCTTTCTTTCTCGTACTTTTACTCTCCCTTAGTTTCTCCTATTTTTTCTTATCTAATCATGCGATGTATTTTGTTACATTTTCCAATTAATTTTGGAAAACCAATTCTATCAAACATTAATTGTCATCCCTTTCGATTTCTTTCCTCCTGATGTAATCGATGAAAAAAAAAAAAAATCTCAACTGATAATGCATAACTGACGTTTCCAATTGAGTAATAAAATCCTTGGCAGCTTTGTATTTATCGTTTAATTCGATGTGTGGCAATGGAACTGAAAGAGGTCAGGGACATCAGAGATAAACTAACGATTAAACACCTAAATGTGCACCACTGAAGTCTACGTATATGTTCATATGTAGGTATGTATGTATTTAAGGGTGAGGGAGAAGTACGCGCTGTCAGATAAGTCATAATAGCAGGCATGCAAGTGGGGCCGAGCGTTGTTAATAGTCAACACGGGATCACGCCGAGATAGCGCGCTAATGCACGCATTTATTTGAAATATTAAACCGCGCTCAGTGTTATTCGCTTGGTTGGTAATGTTATATATATATATGCACGCGGATATGTAGAAGAGTGCAGGGGAGGAAATGGCACGAGCATTCTTGTCTCTGTTTCTATAGCCGCGCCAGAAAGACAATTATTAATGATAATAATTAGCTCAAGACTTTAACTGGTCACTCTCCGTGACTTTACAATTGTAACCATGCATAAACACACAGTGCATATATGTGTGTGCATAAAATAAGTCGGATGTGTGGGCGTACATGTTTGCTTTCATGCTGGATGATATCAGTGTATTTGAATATGAATTAATAATTTAAACTCTGGATATTTTTAATTCTCAAGAAGTCTTTTGAGTTTACGTCACGTCGGCTCATGACTGATTGAAACAATGGTATTAAACAATTTTTTTATTCTTTTTATGATTGAAATATGGTGACACTGGGAATTGAAGAAGCCTCGAGTAACATTCTGAATTAATTGAACATTCTAGAATGTGTCAATTTAATGAGATTATTCTTTGTAATAATAATTTATGTTGATGAATGAGTAATTGAATTTGGAAATAAATAAAATAAAATCGTGCAAGAATTATATATGAAGCCATCATGATGTGTACATGATATTATTACCTATCTCGTCAATCATACACAGATATACAGCACTCATACACTAAACAATATCAAGATATTCTCAATCTCGTTGAGATATATCTCCCAACTCCCCGCTCTTATATTACCATTTTAAAAAAGCCAATATAATCGATTAACTGCAGACGCGCGTGCATCGATCTGGATCGAATCAGACGGTAGAGAACACGTATTGCCTGCTGTTCCAAAGGGCACGGCCAACATTGCTTTTACACATACATTAAATTATTTCTGTATACATATTTTTTATTTGAATACATACATGGATCCACACTTATAACACCATGCACTTCATATACAACTCAAGATGTTAAATATGCGTGAATAAAAGTGAAACTCATCGTTGAAATCGAAGAAGGACCCAGTGTGATTCATTTGCTATATCTCTCCAACTGCATTCAACGCCATAATGTTTGGTTTCACCATGAGGTAGATGTATATAATAAGTTAGAGAGCTCGACGAATGAAGTTGAGTGCATGCGGGACGCATTCAAATAAAGGAATGTCGGGGGCGGCCATGTCGTATGGAGGTGATGTAGTATAGTGATGTTATGAGTGCATCGCACGAGCTCTATGCTCAGGTTAGGATGACACCTCTTGTACGTGTGATTTATATGTTTGCCCAGATGACCATCGTCATCTTGTGGGAAAAATCTTTACCATCATCAATGTCATATTCATCAGTATTGTAAAGTTAGTTAGTCATATGTCACACAATTAGTTTCGACTTGTTCATTTTTCCATGGGAATATTACGATACTGATCTGTCAAGATTTTAATGTTGATGAATATTTTTGAAACTCTGAACGCCTTAGACAGGTAGAGTGGACGACAATGATGCTTGGATAAAATTAATAAATGCATTGTCACAGATTCTGTAATTCATGACATATTTTTCAATAAAGTGAATGTGGGAATTATTCCTCAAGCATAATTTTAGCATAGAAGTGGAAAATCCCACATTATCCTCGCTGTAAATTCTTCCATGCTGTCGGTAATTATCGATTAATTTCTAATGATATTCCCACGTCACTATCCATTAGTCGTTTCCGACAGAGATATCCAAATAGCATTTATCAAACCTCGAATCTCGGTTTTCCCTCTCATTTACATAACTTCTCATGAAATCGACGAATTCTATGACAAGTAGGTTGAATTTTTACATAAAAACGTTCGAATGCAATTTCAACGGAACACTAACGCATTAATAACTTAATCTGTGAATGTTAAAACGTTAAAAAAACCCTGGAATTAACAGACAAACCATGTCTTGCCTACTGTTTCATCTATCGAACCCTTTTCACTACATATCGAACTACAACAAAAATAAAATGCATCCCTACATGAGGTGATACAGAACTAGGTTGCCGAACGCAGTTGGGTGCCGTTGATTCCATTGACGAAGAAAAAAGAATGAAACGACTTTTCCTACATACATGAACGCATACAAAATTATATATTTGTAATAGTATTAGTAAAGTAGTAGGTGGTACGACTGGTCGCCACAGCCACATTCATTTAAATAACTACCTGAGTCCGGGCATGGTTTCCTCGCGAAGAACGAAGCCGATTAATCATTTCGCTTATTCAATATCTCACGGCTAATGTGTCGAGTGAGATTATTCGCCTCCCGCACTTTTTATTCCTCATCCTATTTTTTATATTACTTTCATTCATCATTTTTTCTTCTCATTGTTTTCCATTTGGAAACAGGCGTTTTCGATCGCTTATAAAAATATGAACGCGAATACGGTCGTTTATTCCAACCACGTGCCGCCAATACTATAAATATCTTCCAATATATAAATATAAAGATAAGAATTAATTGCAATGAGAGATGTCTTTGAATTTTAAATTATGTCCATGTATGTGTTAAACACTTGCTTAATTTTTTTTCTCTCATTGAGGAACGGATTTTTATTTTTTTTTTCTTCATTGTACTACGCGTCAAGTATATATGTATACATATATACATGCACGTAAAGGCATACCTACTTTATACGAGTGTGAATTAGCACCTCGACGATAAATTAACATATACGAGTCGCAGTCTCCCTCTTGGCCCTCCTTTTTGCCCAAAAGCCGTTTTTCTTCTTTCTCTCATTTGACTTTTTTCTTTTGCAATCTCTCGCTTACTCTTTCACCATCAAGCTTGCATGACACTGAGTACCAGCATTAACTATACAAATAAACTCGTTCGCGAGTGGTTGAACAAGAATTAGTGTTTTACGTGTAAGTAAACAACATACTGAAGGAGAGATGATAAAAAATAAGGAAAAAGTACAACCTGTCAAGTGTGGACAGGGTTGACGTGCGCATTATTTCATCGAGAGATACATACGGAAATGGAAGAAAAAGAAGATTGCAAATACACATGACAGAAATTAGTGGACGAAAATATGAGATGTGATTTTTCGTAGCTGATGACTGACATGAAAAATGTGCATGTGAAGAGTTACGATTTCACATTTTTACAATATTTCTCAATTTCTTTCTCTCCTGATGGGGGAACTCACCACCACTTACGTCAATATTTTTTTATTGTCATGAGCAGGGAAAAGAATCTCAAAATTATCTCAATAATTATATTCCCCGATAAATATCTTTCTTCCAATATATTATAAATGATGTTTATATTCATGATTCACGGAAGACATAAGTTACCGGTATACATCAGGTGCGCGCCAAAAATCCGCTTCCCCACACATATGAACCCATATATATCCATACAGTATATAAAATAATATACACATAATATATACTCACCCTTGCATTATATTTCATACGTGCGAGTAACGAGTCTTGATATTGAATGCGAACAACAAGCCTCGGGGTCGCGATTATTTAACGCGCTATACTGCGATACATAAAGCGACATATATATACAGGGAGAAGGTGAAAGTGGAGGTGGCGATGGTGAATGTGAAGGAGGAGAACGAATTACGTTGGCAACGCGCTCATGAAACGCGCCTCGACGTTTTTCAACGCCGCGAGCCCCTTTAGCAACACTATATACTCGTCTACTCTCAAGCGAACTTGATGGGGACGCGCCGGGGGTAAACAGACGAAATTATATCGAAGAAAAATTACCTTGAGATAATAGTGATTAATGATCCGGGTATGCTGGCAGTGTGCGCCTCAGTTGGGCCATGCCGGTAAAATATGACGTCTACACGCGGACCCGAAAGTGGCCATATGAGACTTCGACCTGTGTGTACGTGTTTATTCCACATGTATAGGTTCATAACTAATATATATATATTTTCTAAATAGACGTGTATGGACACGCAAAAAAAATATCTCGTCGTCAATGTTTGCGCGCACTGAGCAAAGTGTATGTTGGGCCATCTAGCGGATATTTTATACAATCAAATGCGGGAGCATTGAGCTAGAGAATGGATACATCATCGTGTTAGATGTGTGTGTGTATTGCCAAATGGATATATTGTGAATGAAGAGACAACCCAGACGGGCAATCTTCCCTAATTAACACATTAAAACTAATCAAAGTCGGTTGGGTCATTCCCATTTAGGATGGTGCCCACTCACATAGATTTAACCGTTGTGCCTAAATTAATTCTAATTATTTTCATGCGCAGTATATATTGTGGGTCGTTGATGTGTGGTATCACGAGATGTAATATATCACTAAGTTGTATTGTAGATCAAATCATCGCACAATTCATCAATAATTATTTTGTGAAGGAATATCGCGATAGTTTGGATCGTTTTCGTACACAAATGACAAGAGTTGATAGAAGAGATTAATTGGGAATTTTTTAAATTGATGGACATTCCTTCTTGTTCATTAACTCCTGTGTATAAAAATTATGTAACTCGCATGACAATCGTTCACATAGCACATTTATGAAGGCGCATATATAATGCTAATTGTTAACGAGTGCCGTTGTTTGTGTTGCGCACACGTTGTTGAGATTCTTTTGGAAGTACACACAACACAATGGCCATGATGGGTTACGTCGTTGGAATGAGAGTCGAAGTAAAGATCACCGTCGAGATGTGACCCGAGATAATCACAGTGCCCGCGCGCACAGAAACTCTTGCATTTGGTCGTGTTGGAGGAGTTTTGCCGCCGCGCCGCGCAACATCCACGCGTGTTTAACACGTGCCCGGTATAAAATATTTAAACCAGTTTTTGGTCGTGACTACATACTATATATACATTACAAAGAAAAATGTGAATAATGAGAGAAGTCAACATCTTCTCTACATACACTTCACTCTTTTCTACCTTTACATCGAATTAAGTCAATTTATTCATACGACATGTTATGTATTCTTCCTTTCCTCAAGCTCTATCTTTATTAATTCTCTTCTCTCTTCTTCCTGGTCATCTTATTTATAGCTCTTACTTCCAAAAATTGTACAGCATCACAATAGTAAATTTGATGGAATGATTAACCTTCACAGGTCGACAAATCAGTTCATCTCCACTGACATATATAGTTTCTCTTAAAATACAAATAGGAATAAAATGAATAGCTTGGGTAGTCCAACTCGGGAACTCTGAAGGTTAACAAAATGGTGCTGATCCAGGTAGAGAAAGAGTTTTCACAATTGTTTCAATGATTGATAAAATTCAATGGACTTAATTGAACACGATAGAGATGTCTTGTTCCATTGGTATATTATCGAATGAAAAAATCGTGAAACATTCTTTAACGAATATTTGTTTAGTAACATACTCGTGCAGGATTGGATCGTAACACGAGAGGATCTGAAGAAGACAACAAAATAGCAGAGAAGCCTTTCTATCAGCCTACTACAATGTTGATAACCCTTCATGCAACCGCAACTAATGACCAAACCAGTGGTGTTGCCCTCGTGTATATGGAACGATTGGCTCCATCTATGAATTTACGGGCGGACCATGCACATGTTGGACTGGTGGCCTGGACGGAGTTAAGTTGCGCTGTGTGACGAAGCTATAAATGTTTTTACATATGTATGTGTATATGTATTACATATGTCTGGAATATAAGGGAGAGAGGATCCCCTGTGCGCACAGGTCGATGCGCAAAAAAAACTTACCCTTTTTTTCTCCATGACACTTGTTCCAGTAGTAAATGTTTAGAAGGGAAAAAATTAATGACCGACATGTGTGATTTTCTTTGATTAAATTTTTTCAGCATCGTGCACGATTTCATTTGACTTTAAAGGGTATTGGATGATGTTGCAATTCATCAAACTTATTCCGAATCAATTCAATATTATGTTCATTCAGTTCTTTCGAGTGTCTAAAGCCAACCCTCAATATTTTGCAAGGACTTGAATTTTTTTTCAAAGTCCTGCCAATTAGTAAACTAGTGTTCTGTTTGCTGGTACGACTGAAAAACACTCGATATCTCCACGAAAATTCTACTTAACGTTGGAGGAAATTCAATTACTCTGGAGACTGAAATAAATTCACAGGAGAAATTTATTCATTGAATATTCAATTGCAAATTGATATGCTGTGAATGATCCGCCCTCAATTATATCAAGTTGAATTTATGTTCGAATAGTGATGTTGAAAGATGAAAAATAAGAGTGGGCTCGGCATATTGACCAATAGACGGTGGTTGGGAAAGGTAAATGTGTAGCAAAAGAAATTGAACAGTCCTTTTAATTTACTTTAATAATATAAGAAAAAAACACACCAAATTAACTTTCTGCACTTGCAAACGCTGCTACATTTCACGATTACTTCCTCTTTCGAACTCCGTATAGGAATTCAATTTCATGCGGGGTCTACGATGTTATTAATTCGAAAAGCTTCGTGGTAAACGAAAGGTGAGAAAAGAACGGAGTGACGCATCAAAAACAGCGAGGCACACAGCGTCCTCAAGACGCTTTGGGTATGGGTCTTTTCATCCGGATAAATATTTGAAACGTCTCCTGACAGTCTTGAGAGGTTCATTACGTGGGATTACGACATTCGCGACTTGTATATATCGGTTACTTTATATAGAAATTCCCGCTGAGTGGCGCGCATGCGACACCAAAGTCTTTGCAAAATCTTGATTGAAACGGAACGAATTAGTTCGCTTTTATATACATACTCGCTCGAATACCAATCGCCAATTTGAGATGAATTTAATGACAAAAAAATGTTAACTTTTCCGAGTCATTTTCAGCTAGTACGAAATCTTCTGTTCATCTTACCACCAGTTAAATCATATCGATGTTATTTCTGTTATTCTAATGCGATCGACTTGTTGAGCATGGAAGATAAATATAATTCATCATAAGAATCATTTGACTCCCATAACTCACATCCATGTGCGAACATCAATCGCAAAATTGTCAAGTGATGTGTTGGAGCGTGTTCATACCAGCGACTATAAAACAGCGACATTAAATTTGATTATTTTTTTCGCGTGAATAACATTAACATCTCAGGTAGATATCCACACATGACCCAATATACCAGAAGCCCCCGCGTATATTACAACAGCGTTGTAATGGGCATTCAGTAGATGATGTATGCATTGAAAACTATTAGGTATTCAAATACACAGATTGCATTACCCCCTTACACGATATAATACCTCGTTTCCTGCGACGATTCGCTTCAACAAAATTGCCACTATTATTCTTATTATATATTTTATTTATTATACATATACAATAAACGACGCGACGCGACCTTAATATCCAATGTGGCAACATTGAATATTGTGACAAGCACGACATCTCGACTTGGGCGCGTGCATACATACAATCCGTCTGGATGTGTAATGCCGATAAGGTTATTCCCTTTATTTCCTTGGAATAAATTGTATTTTATGATGAAGAGAAAAAAAAGAAGAGAGGGAAAAAAAGATGAACCGATGAAAACAAATTGTATATAGTATAAATACTTATGTATGAAGATGGGAAAAAAATGAATGAATGAAAAAGAAGAGAAGAGGTAAAATAAAAATTATCGTTATCGCAAATATATCTCCACAATATTTTATTCCTCTTTAAATATATGGATATGTATATATGTATTTAGTTTTATTTGGTATATATTATATAGGTATAATTTCACCTTGAGTCAACGTGTTCGACATCGATGCTCGCGAGGTCGTTTCTCTCTCATCGTGTCGATATAATCAACGTATTACTGTGCATCGCTCATTTATTCAACCCGACACGATTTGGTACGCAGTTTATAAACATCATATACGTATACATAAACTTCTGTACGCATGTATTCATACATATATATGCTGATACATTCATGCATACGTATGTAAAACTCGTTACATGCAAAAAGGTTGCAACGTACCCTGGTAATACGCAGAATAACGGGTGCATGCCGTGAAAGAAATCTTCTCGCTTCATTAATTCGAGTGATGCTCTCTTCTTTATTTTCTCGCCATTTCTTATTTTTTTCATTCCACCTTCTACCACCTCACATATCGACAATTTTCCCCATTTGTATTATCCGCATTCCGATTTATTTCCTCCACTCATTTTGACATACGACAAATCATGAGAATTTTTGTGATTATAATCGTTGACAATCAATACAAAATTATTCGTGAATGTCTCCGAATGATTCGTCTTGTCCAGCTGTCTCCAGTGATTCTGTAGATAGCACAGATATTCAGCGTGCTCTTGATCGTGTTCAACAAATTGGCTTCGCCCGTCGGCACAAGATGCTGCGGCAATTAATTTAAAACAGAGTTCCTAATCCACGGTCAGGCGTGCGCAAAGGCAAAAGGAATTCCTGAAATTGAGAGAGTATAATATAGAGTAACCGATCAGATCTGGGCCCTTTTCTCTAGCTTCCCCCACAACTCACCCCCTCATCTCTTCGTCAATACCACCAATCTAATTAATAACGGATCGGTTCCTGACTCGTCCTTTCTCCTGTGCTAGCCATTTACCTTCGCACTCCTCTATACATATCTACTTCTATATAAATTGTGTTTCTCTTGTTGGAACATATATATCTAGTGGCCAATCGCTCGCGCAATTCCGTCATGGCGTGGGTTCAATTTAAATTGAAACGTTGGAAACAAAGGAAGTGGCCGCGATGCAAAATTAAACAACGCAATATCTCTCTAGGGAAAGAGCCACCACAAAGGAACTTTCACACCCGATTGGGCGCAGACCACCCGACCCAAACCGAGTAAAATCGCCGTCGTTGCCGCCAACATTGTCAGCGAGGGGTAGGTAACACAAGAATTTCTAATAAACGAATGTGCGCGCGTGCGATATCCCAGTGACGGCATTATATGCTATATATGTACATAGAAAATGTACATACGTCTGATGCCCCATTGGTTTGCAAACTATCCGTTAGATCGCGTTACCTTCTGAAAACGACCACCAAAACTCTTGTGCATTGGAGCAAGTGCGAGTAATTGAAGTGAGAACAATTGCCAAAAAATTGTGAAAAAGCAAGTGGTATTTTTCATTTGGTTCTCAAATTTTTCATCAACAAATTATGACTTATGATCGACAATTCAATTCATTAGAATATATGACATGAGGATGGATGCACATGAAATATTGAACGATTAATTCAACTCAATTGAAAATAATGCATTAATTCAATCCACCACTAGTGAATAAATACGGAAGAGCTCATTAAAATCTGTGAGAAAAATCAAATACATCGTCATATTTACATCCGCTTGCTTTCATTTCATTCCTTAAGTAAATTATTCAGCTGGAAATGAAATTGGATGCGGGTCCGCAATCGGTTTGGATCGTCAATAGATGGTGTACTCGCGACAAAAGACATTGGAAGATGTGTCGAGAGCAGGGGTTGGAAATAAGTCCGATTAACAATGATACATTGAAGTGTGAGGGGGAGAAAAAACAAAAAGAACGGCTGATGGAGAGTCAACAGTGAGAAACTTTGTATGGGAGCGTCTGGATCCTGAACATATATAGAACAACGCCTCGCACCGTGAAGACGCATGGAATAAAGGAAAGGCGCACAGGACACAAGCAATTATACTGTTTAATGATGGTATATAAGTCAGAATGAAGCATCCGTTTGTTGTGAGCGCGTTGTTTTGGTAATTACTACCTAATGCGTCTGGCCCCATCATTATATCCTGTACGTGTTTGTATTATGTATGTATATATGTTGTAGACAAGGCTTATACATGTAAACATCACCGGTGGCCCTTGTCTCTCTTTCACCAACAAGTCAAGGTTGAACTTTCGACTGGAGAGGACAAAATAATTGTCATGGAGAACCCAAAAATTAATTCATTCGTATATAATTTTTCTTTGAGATGAAGTGGTGGTGACAGGAGTGAAAGACTACACGCGTGACAATGAATTCAAAGTGTAATTTTTTTCCCTCTTGGACACTCAGACAACGACCGCAAAAAAAAGTTTCGCACTCACCGCGGTTTAGTGAGATACAAAGGAAAAAACGCTGTTGGCAGCAGAAATATATACGGAATGAGAAATACATAAGAGGGTGCGCGTGAAAAGAAAAAAAAGTATACACAGATATATAAATATATTGGAATATGAATGTAGAAGAGAGAAATAGAATGAGGAAAAGGTGGAAAAAAAACGAAAAGATAAAGAATGGAAGAGAAAAAAAAATTCGTTCGTCCGGACGACCGGGTTTTTAATCCAACGAGTCACCCTGCGTGGAAATCGTTCCCTTCTTTAAATTAGAGAAGTAATGGAGGATCGTTGGTCCACGCAGGCGAAAAAAAAGGAAAAGAAATTCACGAAGACAAGAGCTGGTGGTGAAAGCACGACGGAGGAAAAGTGTGCGGCGCGTTGGACCGCGCAGGCATGAAAGAAGTACGAACTCATTTGCACTTAAAAAAATGACGAGCGATAAAACTAACGTCTGGGCGTCGCGGGAATTAACGGCTGGTGCCAAGCATAGAATGAGAACGGAGAGGGCGCAAGTTAGCGCATAGTGTGAAAAAAAAGCGAATAATAATAATAATGAAATGAATAGAAAAAAAGGTGGGAAAATCCTCAGCACGACTGTTAACAAATGAACGGTCGCTTTATCGGGCGGAAATGATTTTGATTCGAGTGAGAGTTCCTCATTTGAAGCTCTCTCGCACCCCTCCCTATTCTACGCTTTTCTTACCCGACGTTTTCTTTAATTGGATTTTTAATTGGCACGATTCTCGCTACATTAATCCACAGTAGCTCCAACATCCCAACGTTTCTCAACTACACTTCATCTATTTCCTCGCTACTTCGCGTCATCTCATCGACGTCGTGTCTCACGTCGGTCCGTTATTATTATTCTCCTCGTCATCACGTCGTTCCATCCCTTCGTCTTTGCAACTCATGATTGTACAACGTTATTACATCGCTCAGATATATTCTTATCCGGTTTCGAATATCCATCCCGTGGGACTCCTGACACTTTCGATACTTTTTCACACCTCGATTGCACGCGAACTTACCACACTCTCGTTTCTCACTTTGCACACTTCACTTCATCCGTTATTGCTGTCGTATATTTTTCCCCCTCTCTATCTTCATTCGCTGCCGATTTAACATTTTTGTTCTAGACTTGAAATAAAGAGGAAATATTGGACGTGCGGTTAGAAAATTATGGGAGCATTACACAGCGACAACTTATTATCTCACGAATAAAAATTATTTTCGTACATTATTCATGATGAATAAACAAATAACTTCACGTGAAGTGCAACATATTGAGCGGATAAATTTTGTCATCATAATTCATGCAAAACATTTAGAGACAGTGACAGAAAATAAAGTCGAAACTTTGGAGACTCGAATTGTTTTACGAAGTGTGTACATGTACAATATTTGATTTTAGTAGCGTGGAGCGAACGAGTTATCCAAAATCCCATGCAGCACCCTACATCAACCTAACTCTCACTATCCCCGACATGAATTTTGGCGAAACGGTGCGGCAATAATAATCGCAATAATCGCAATCCGTCGACGCTAGGCCAATTTGAATATGAATCCGAGTGCGAACAATGTCATCCGAGAGAGGGGGGCTTATATAGGTACGTGCCATATCTCCCCCATGAATCATTCGCGCGCGCGCCCCCACATTTATATATATACCAACCACCATACCCAACTACCTCACACTTTCCAAAACTCGCTAGCGCACTAACTGTCCGTACTGTTAGTTAGTTAACTAGCCTGTCGTGGTGACAGTCACGTAGCGAAACGCCCGAATGGAGTGGGAAAGGCTACGGTGATGGTGAGGAAGAGCGGGGTATTTGGGGGAGGAAAACGAGAGATACATTTGAATCCGGAACTCTCATCAGAATCAGCGCTCGCTACGTTTAACCCGATAATTAAACTCGTCGCTGTGGGCTCCTCGTATATATTTCCCGAAGCTCTTCACACTCCCCTCACAATTCCCCGCGCCGTGACCAATCCACACTGGTCTTGCCAACACGAATGGTAGTGGCGATGATTGTATAGTTATATGAAGACCATTCGTTCATAAAGACCATTCGAATGTATAGTTGCGCCGATTGTGCAGTCCCTGATGCAGAGATTCGACACTCGCATTGCAGCAGGGGAAATTGCGCGCAGTTTCAAATTTAAATTTATTTCAAGTTCCTGTATCTATGTGAATTGTATTATTGTGTATCGCATTAACTGCAAATCGCCTGTCGTTGAAACTCTTGTGCTCACAATGAGAATTTTGCTTTCTCAGCGAGAGTCAGGTGGAATAAAGTGAATGTTTATGCAAAGAAACATAAACATAAACTTATATTTGGAGAAGAGTTAATAGAAAAGTTGGGAGATGGCTACACGGATACACGTGATACAGCGACAATTCGTCAAAATATATAGCGCTTGAATGTATATTGTATGGTTTATAAAGGCGCGTCTCTCACATGTTCATTATTATATATAGAATAACATACGAATATAGTAAACAGGGCAATAGAGAAAAGCGAAAGGATCAAGAAATAGGCACCAAACGCGAGCTATGTGCCATCCCATAAACGGTGGTCGCGTGGCAGAGAAACATTCACCAAGTGGATGGTTAAAGCTTTGTGGCGCACGTAGTGGCGATAGTGGTGACTGGCCCCAACAATTACATCGGAATAAAACCAAATAAAAATCACGAAGACCCGCGGGTAGTGAATATATCCTGTGAGCTCAGGGATGAATGAGGTATGGATGAGTACAACAAAGATAGTTGGATTGTGAAGAGAGAAACAGAGAAAATGAGTAAAGGATTGGGGGAGAAGAGAATATTCTGTGAACGTGGCGGGGAAAGGCGAGGAAAAACAAGGCTAGACCAAAATAATGGATAGATTTCGCGTGGAAGATAGTTGCCATGGGTAATAGGAAACCGTTTAAAAATAGAAGTTGGTATCCAACTGGTTTGACTTCGATTTCGTGACTGCCACCGTTACCATTGCCGCCGTGCAATGCCTCAGTTTACATTGCTTTACGTGTCCCTCTTATAGTTCACTATATCCTCTGTCCCTCCTTTTCCCACTCTCCACACTTTTTTATTTCTCCATGTCTCGCTTTTTCTCCTATTGCTATATCTTTATTTTCTTCACTCACCACTCCACCCTCTTTTCGCTGGAGTAATTGTCCAAGAGTCGTGTGTCTCCCTGTTTCCGATGATGGTTCACAGTATCGCGCATGAACTCACCTAACGATTTTGTCTTCGTATCTGTTGATATTTATGGACAAACTTTATGTTTTAGGTATATTTACGCACGATATGATGGACGAATTTTTTTACGGACAGAAATATTGGATTGGTCAAAAAATTTCAAGCAGATCCTTCCTCTCTATGCCAAAAATGAATGGTGGAAATTCATTTAATTATTTTTTTTCAATCCAGTTTTCATCCTATCGAATAAATACTCAGAATAAAATTTATTCTCCACCCCAAATCGGAAGCAACTATGAGAAAAAATTTCCCCGACATTTACATTTCCCCGGTATATACAAACCGACAAATGTCTTGATAAATAAAATCATGTCGGTACATAGAATATCCTGCTGCATTCTGCGCATATATTTCTCTTCCAAAAACCGCAAACAAAAAAATAAATATAACACCGGAAGATACGTCTTTATTTCATTCCATCGTGACGACGATATATGTTTATGAGTAACTCTGTAGCCATACACGTACGATTTATATGTCGGAAAAGGAGATGAAGAACACGTCGCTGCATCTGTCGGCGTTTATGGCAACTTGCGCGCACGTTGAATGAAGCCAAACGCGCGCGCCACTTCCCTTTACAAGGGGTTGTGTCCGGTCAAGCACAGACCAAACCCTCCACCAAATAGCCATGACCGCGCGCGCTGCTTTCTGACCACCACGAGTTTTACTTTAGCCCAGAACGATTATTGCTCCTTTCTTTTACGTCCCTCCTTCTCACTTTGTACGATACAACCCTACGCCCTTCACTCCATCACTGCCCTCACCGCCCCTTGTACACTCCGATCTGTACTCCTATGCTCTGGGACGTACACACATGTATACTTATAGTTATATTGTGAAGGAAGAAGCACATGAAAGCAGCGTACTCGAGTTATATACGCTTCAAGTTCTAGTTAGTATGCATGATGCGGGAATTCGTTGGGAATGAAATGTCAACCCGAGGACTCGTCATGACAACTCTCTTTCCTCCATGTCTTTCTATACTTACATATCAGCTGTATATGTGTTTGTCGGTGATATAAGTTCGTACAGATTGCTATATCTCCACATACACGTGCTCATTCATAGGAATGCACTCGAAAAAACTTGGAAACAAACTGGACAATATGTGAGGGTGGAACAACAATACCGTAAGACACCCTCATTCATTTATTTGATGGATAATTCGACATTTCCAGATGGAAAACCATCTGCACACACAATGTAAATCCAGAAGATTCCAAATCGTTATGAGTGACACGAAATTTGGGAGCTATCAAGTTATTTGAAAATTGTCATATTTTTCCCATGTTAAGAAAAATATTTCTCTTATTCCCAGTAGAAAAATTCCAGGATATAAAAATTCGCAATAATTTTCAATCAAAAAATTTATTCCCAGGCAAACAATAGTAAATAGAACTGATGAAACATGAGTGAATTATTCGGTTGGAAATTCGCATAATCTACCATGATCTATCTCTTTGTTAACGTCTGTTCTGATGCATGTACATACAAAATAATGTGTCAAAAAGGGTTATATGTCGAGACATCACTTGACAGGATCACCATAACGTTATAGTACGGCAATTAAGAATTGAAGTGATGAGAATTTGTATGGGGGAATGAAATAACCCTGAGGGCATTCTTTGTTTTCTCTTTCCATTTCACCCACAAACATATCTCTGGCTTTCTCTCTACATAACGAGAATGCTTGTGGACGCTGTGTGAAAGGGTTGATTTGAACTCGGTGATCTTGCACACCGGATGGAAGCTCACGCGCCCACCATCCTCCACCGCCCCCCACAAGGAGGGTAGTTTTGATATATAATCGGCTCGTAGATACGACAGTATATACTGTGTTACAGTATTGCAAGTTGCTTGGTTAACAATGCTAATAATATCCGAACTAGTCAACGAGATAGGAGTGAGGGTTGAAAATTCACCCCTGACACCCCCGCACACTAATATATACATACGTATATTCCTTGAATGCCTTTTGGTCTCATTGGGAAGTCCAAATCGCTTTGTCTTGTGAGTCAAAGGCTTGTGTGCACCCTGGAGCGACTTCCGTTGCGATTTCATCAACTAGATGAGAGTGAGAAGGGGATGAAGAAATAGAGGAAGAGGCAGAAAGAGAGAGTGAAGAGGATGGGAGGGACCTCGTCGTCTGGCAAGCCAATTAAAGCTCATTCATAGTCGACTAATTATCTCTTCTGCTCCCTTCTAGCCATGCGCGTATTTTACAACCCCCATAAATGCATGACTACATACATATATCAGTTGTATATGTACTCTAATATATAGATATGCTCGTGTATATCACGCGTCATTCGACCAATCGGGACGCAGCGGTGGGTCGTTAGTCGTTTGTTTCGAAATAATGGCGCTTGCGGCGTCTGCGAACATCGAACACGATGGAATATAATTTTACGATGAGTAGACTGATACGGTATGTGGATGTTGGCTTGGGTGAACTTGTATGCATATGTTTGATAGTTGCATGCATGTGTATGTGTGTATAACATTAATACTTAATAACGAAAATTATGGTTAACGAGGGACAGTCTATCTACCCCTTTTAGTTCCATTTCCAAATCAATTCACGTTCGTTATATTTATCAAATGGTATTTTGCGTTCAATTTTTGTTCGTTTATTCATTTGCATTCTCATCGTTTTCTCTTCTTCCATTCTACAATTTTCCGCGGACATTTCATCTCATTTTTTATCTGATCTGTTTGCTTTTTTTTTCTAGCTCAATAGATTGAACACAGCTCGCAACTTTATGGACAACAATTCAGATAGAGAGTTGGTATGTTCTGCATTATTCCTTGAATGAGTTTTGTGTTGTGAATTGTAAAATCTCCAATGCCAGTTTTACAGATTGAATTCTATTCGCATAATATTTGCGAAGGATTATTAATTGGATGTCTGATTGTTGAGGTTGTCCACTCCAAGGTCTCAAATCTGAAATGAGAAAAAAAAGTGCTATTAAATTCTGCACTACATCGAGATCACTTATATGTCATATTCCTCACACTAAAGAAGAAAAAACGCTTCACGAATTAAAGATGAATTTTTTTTCCCATCCGTTTTTTATCCCAACCGTTTTCATCTTACGAAAGTCAATAAACTCTCCATCGCGCACACGATATCCTAAATTATTTTCTTTTCCCTCTTCTTCACTCATATTATCTACATAGCTACCACCATCACCACTCTTGAATTTTTACGGCGACCGGGAATAAGGGATGATCGAATCGCTCTAATGTCGCAGCATCCTCCCTCCTCTTCACAATTTCACTTTTTCTCTCTTCCTCTTCCACATTCTCTCCCCTTCCTCAGACGATTGCCCGTCTCGACCACCATTTGTCCGAAACTACCCCGGGACGAAGGTGGCCATAACGACCCTTGAGGTCGCGGCCGCGAGATCGATACCGCAGTTTCTCGAAGTAGCGAGAGACGTGTGCGAGGCGCCAGAGGAACATCATCTGCATACTCTCCTCCTTTTCCCTCATCCTCTCACATACCACTATACTTCTGGCTTTCGTCTTCGGATCTACCTACATAGACATACAAACCACCACCGCACACACACGTATGTACATCTCAGTCGCTTTATTACCCCCTCGCCGGTAATCCCCACCTCTCACCCTTATGAATCGGCCTTTGCTTGTATATGTCAGATGGAAGAAGAGGTATAGCAAGCAGGCGCCTGGGCGCTGCATGAGAAGCGAGAGAGGAGGGAATGTGGTGAATGTGTATCTGTATAGAGAAGGCTTCAGACAAGATCTCAAGACTGTACACACATATACGACACCATCCTCGCGCCTCACACGAAGACCGTACGGGTCAGAGGGTGGTCGTCTCGCTCGGGAAGGTGGAATGGTACGCGGGGACAAAATAAATTCAAATCCGAGACTCCAAGTTTCCGTACCTCAAATCACGTTCTATTTCTATGTATGTTTCTATATATACATACATGGAATTTAATGGTATATATATATGTATATTTCAGATCATCCTTCTCCGCACTGCGATGACCACACACCGCACCAACCCCATTGCAACAACCGAACTCACCCCTGTCATCCCTTTACATTCATCCGATCGTACTGGAACGACGTCACAAAAGTCGAGATATAAGATTTATTTATATCTGACATTTTTTTTTCTCATCTTATTCTTACGTGTCGTTCATGCTCATATATTTTGCATTTCATTTCATATGGATATGATTGATTGAGAATGGATTAGCGTTGGAGATGTGATCGATGCAAAGGTGAGATTGTTATTCAGAAAATAAGAAAGGAAAAAATTTATTGCTGGGTATAAATCCGAAAAGAGCAAGAAGAAACTGGTCTGTACACCAGTGTTGTAAATATGACTATTATAAATGTTTCATCTTCTAAATTCACATGGACAGATTTAACATGATGTCACGTACAAAACTCGTATGTCAAGCAATTTTTGAATACGGATTTCCATAACGGAAAATAATATCCAATCTTCGGTATGAATGTGAAGACAAATTGGTATGGCAATATGATCATGGTCCTCCTTTCGCCCATTGGAGAATCAACTGTTTTGCAACAGTTACATCATACATAGTGAATGTGTAACAGCCCTATATTAATCATTGTTTATCCGATAAATCGATGCACTAATCTTCCTTTAAGATACAAAGGGATTTAATATCTGCAAAACCTGAGAAATATCACCATCACATTTCATAATAATCTAAATATTCCATTGAAATAATTGTCGAACCATTAGACACGTTGCAAACTCGAAAATCTGTATCATTCATGGTCACTACATCCAATTGTTTCACATATGCAACAGATACACGCACTGTATTACATAACAAGAGAATTGATATCGAATGCGTATGGAAATTCACGCGCAACGTGTCGTGCAGGAACATCAACGGAAATCATCAACCAGACGCATACACAATCCCCCACATACAACACACCATTTTCATGTGATAGAGTGGAACCAAAGGCATGATAAGAATCGACCAGTCGAATTGGAATATTTAGCCACCATGAAAATCGAACGCTGTAGCTGTGATGTTGGCATTTCCAACAGACTATTTACCATCGGCATTTCATGTGGCTAAACACCTATACTCACCACATACCCTTGCCATTCATATATGCGTTGGGTTTGAAATACAATGTTGTGGCGCTTGTTTGCGTTCCGGTGCGCGCATGATCCACCGTGCGCACGGACACGCCATATCAGAGCATGTAAAGCACAACGCTGCATCAGAACGGAAGCAAATTCTCTCTCTACTACTACAACTACCTCTACTACCACTAGTATCACCAGCAGCTCTATCGCAATGTTGCCAACTGCCAATGTAGAGTAGGGAGCTATTGAAATTTGCATACATATGACGTCACACGGCCGCGCTCTAATATCACCGAGAGCCCGAATGGAAATTAAGTCTCGAATCGAGAACAGCGATCTGCCCTCCTCCTTTACAATGTATATATATATATATATACCATCGCGCACCACCGCACTATTACTACTACCATCATCTCCTCCTCTTCATTTTGTCCATTCCGTTCTGCTCCGGAATCGCTATGAAATTCACGATTTTGGGAACGCCAACGGACCGGCACGATTTTGCAATAGGTAATTCACGATTTCAGGTGATTAATCGACGTTGCGAAACGCGTTGGACGTTGGTTGAAATTCACGATTCAATTCCTGGGGGTAAACTGTGTAGATGTATGTGTATATGTATAGATGATTCCAGCTAAATGGAAGACGACCGTTCGCCTCCAGCTGTGCCCAAAATGTATAAAGATATAGTGGAGAGATGGAGGATGAAAGGAAGAAGAAATCTTCGATCCGAAAATTTGGTAAATCTATATATCACATAAAATGTTTGTCTATGTTTATGAGTATGTGTGAGCCCTTGGCCATTGGCCCCATCGTCACTTGTTCTATAATTCGCGATGAAACATCGGCGTTTATTTCTACCGTTTGCGAGCATCCTCCACCTCTTCATCTCTTTATTTTATCTCACGTCGGGATCTGGCAAACGAAAAGTTGTCGAAATATTTATATGAGTAGCATCCGCAGCTCTTTTATACCCTTGTGCGGCAACTCTTGGTTATACACTTTGTCTTTCTACGAATATATTACAATGATTGTACTCATATCATTCGTAGTGTTTGCTAGAAAATTAGTATTTCAGTCATGATTTTGAGATTGCATATAGAATACATGATAAGACAATTACATCCATCAATTTTTACTTTTCTCTCAGAGTGTTTTATCGTTGATCTCATTCAAATTGAAATCAAACTGAGAATCGACTTCCATTGTTATACCCATCAGATGACTGCAGGTGTATTTCACCGTCCATATTCACTGTGAAACAAAAGAACGAAAAATATATGATGTCCATGAAGAGAAAAAAAAATAATTTTGAAATATTTGTCGCCGCGCATAAATTCGAAGGCGGGCGTTGTGCATATTTAAATATACTTCAATGCTAACGTTTATATTTTTTTTTTAATCCTCATTTCTACTTCTTACCTGCATGTATATGAGTATGTGTAAGTATAATCCTTTATATACTGGTCAGTTATTGTGGCCAGTGCACTGATATACCTCCACCGTCATTCTCTTCATCTTTCTTTCTTAATCTCTCGCTCTCATTCTCTCGTTTCTTTTTCTTCACTCGACCTCCTCCCCCTCATTCTTTTCGGATCTCGACCTCCATTGTCTCGTGAGCGCTAATAAACTATCCCACTGGGGCCATCCCCATGTATATTATTCTCCATTGTTATTATTTTTCGTTCGAACATGCGAGAAACGAATAGCAGTGCGCACTGGTTCATTCTGTTTCTTTCTTTCTTGTTTGTTGGTTGCACCCCCATGGCGTGCGTTATGGAATTCCACGGTTACTTCCCTTCCTTTTATTATTTCATTCATTTATTTATATAGAAATTTTGTATTGTACTGTAACTATAAGCGCCGCATGACTGTTCACTCTCTTTTATTTCAACTCTTATTCTAATTATCTTTCTCCATCTCTAAAAATGAACGAATGCAGAATTAATTGTCGTGCATGATCACGACAAATTTTCCCTATAAACCTGATTGGGGTAGTTATATTGTAAACATGCAATACAGAACTCCTGGCACTCTAGACTAATTCCCAAGTCACAAAAATTCAATAGTGATCAGGACCCAGATGAGTCACCTGGAACTCATAGAAACCATCGAAACTATTCGATTTTATTTTATCCGATTTTCCACCCTCTTCCACCTTTCTCCGCATATGATTCCATACTTCCATTTCATCATTATTCGTATTATTTATATAAACGACCACGCAGAAGTCTGTGGCAGAATATCATCGGCATTTGCAATCGAGTCACACTCGGGGGAGCACGACCGTAACATTATATTTTTTCCTAGTCGGAGGAATCTGGAGAGAAATTAAGATTACGAGATAAGACCCGCTCACACAAGCATATTCAACACATATATGTATAAAAACATACACACAACGAAAAAACTATCGTATTCTTTTCCCCGTCGTCATCTTCTTCGTTGTCGTAACAGTCATAATGGCTACGACGGCTTCATTTCGAATACTCGAAACGTAGAATACACCGTCGCGCACAATTCCCCTCTCTACCTCTCTACTTCTCCTCATCTTACTACTCAGCTCTAAAATATCCGTCGACCCGTAATGATAATCGTGTAATAATCGTAATACTGATAGTCGCAATGGGAAACGAGATATCTGCGCTCTTGCGAACGAGAGTGTGCTGCTGACGGGCGCGAAACTACAGAACGTATAAAATAAGCAAAAAGTATGGATATATCAACAGTCTGTAGGAGTGAAAGAAGGTGAATGTGCTGGATAGAGGAGTAGAAGAAGAAATTATACTTGAAAAAGAAATGGATGAAATATAACGAGAAAGATGTTGAGGAGCAAAAAAAAAACAAAAGATGGGTCAGGGTGAAACGGAAGCCGCCACTGCTCCTTCTTCTTTATCCACTGACTACTCAAAAGAGTCTGTTGCGCGGTGAAAATATAAAAAGTATCATGTAATATGAGAATCTCGTATACATAAATGTACGGTAGTAGTACATATGAGATCTAATCTGTCGTGAGCGCGTCTGTGCACATGTATAGAAACTGTATGGCCAGACACGTCGCAAAAATCACAGCTAGATCGGACTAAATGTCATGTGTGTGTATGAATGTGTATGATTATATGCGTATATGTGTGCACATTTAGTTTAAAGCGACGAAACATCAGACCAATGACATACAAAAATCGAGGAACCTCAGTGGTCGCGTACGGTGAGAGAATTCATTTGGTTACTTCGTGGAAGGTCCTCTTTGCATATATAGTAGCGCTATTATGTATCGTGCTCCACACATGTCCTGCGAAATGAAATACATTTATATTGTTCTGTGATTTGCACGCTCGTAAAAGAAAAAAGAGAGAGAGATGTAGATAAATATTTCAACAATGCAGTAAAAGATATTTTTATCTCATTATGGACACATGTAAAATAATTTTCTTACTAAAAATAGCATGGCGAATGATTCCAAACGAGTCTTTTAATATGAATTCTTCAATAAATTCAAGACGAATCGAGGGAAAATCAAGATACTGAACGGGCACTAAGTCGTGTATGGACAAACACTAGTTCATCGATGTTCCCTTGATGTCTTTTCTACTAAGGACCCGTTATCAGATGTTATCGTTACGCTTCTTGTCTCCATTTTTTCATGTTCTAATTCCACAGCAGTTTCAAACTGACAACTTGTGTTATTGGAGATAAAAGTAGAGAAAAAAAAAACTCTCTACGCCCTTTCGCCGTTTCTAATACCAGAAAAAAAAAACAAACTGGCGCCCAGCGATTTTTTCCCCTCTAGTCACGCGATCGACTTCATCCTTATCTTAATACATGAGCGATGACAAAAAAAAAGAAATAAAAACTCAACGACATAATATGTTTAACGTAGTAAATTAGCGTTGCACTGGTTAATGAGTAAGTGGAAGGATCGTGTACACACGTTTATTAGCTACGAGTGCAAAGCCAAGTTCGCAATAGCTCCATAAATTTTCGTTCCGTGGAAAAAAAAATGTGGTTGGCAACACGCCGTCCAAATGTCGTGGCTCTTCCGTTCAAAATAATTTGTACAAGTGCAGCGCCCCTTCCGGACAATTAGCTCTCAACTCTCAATGTGAAAGTCAACTAAATATATATATACAAATGTTACGTTCAATGTTGCGGTGTAACAAAGTTGCCGCACATTGAACGGCCAAATAACGGTCGTTGTAGTCTCATTTCACCCTCGAAAATTATCCGGGAATTTGAAAAACTCACAGCACGCTATAAGTCACACGCGTGTACAGCGCACACAACGTCTATGTGTGGACAGCTCTACAGTCAAAGCGTCCACGCACACATTATTGAGAACAGGTTGAATGTATTCATGTGTATGTCTACAAATACGATCGATATGTGTATAAGTATACATTGCAATGGAAGTAAAACGTGTGCTGTGCACTTGAGTCACTCACTCTCGCTAACCAGTTGTTACTGGTCGTTGAGATAAGAACTGATAAATACTTTACTCATGAAATATAAATTTTGAGTCGTCTATATATTTAAGTTTAAACCGAAAAACAAATAAATGAAGAGGAAGAAAGTAGCAGAAGGTGAGAGCAATGAAAGTATCAAATTTTTCTTCAGGAATTTTTCGGGCTGTAAGAATCGAATCAATCTTGATGCAAGTTATAACAAACAAGTGTATAAACAATTTGTCCCTGTTGACCAATTAATAATAAACCAAGTTAACGACGCATTCCCGAACATGTTTCACGCATTCCACTTTAAAATGGACAAAAAAATCCTTCGCTCACAATTAGCATACTCATACGGTTGTATAGATAATAAATGAAGGAGGTATTAAGGTCTCTACGAATTCGTGTGTACGTATAGTGATTAGGGTGTGTGCAAGGTGCGACGAGGGATGAAACGGAAACAAAAGACTGATTGTTATCTCATGGATACACGTCACGGAGTCCGGCAGTGGTCCTCTTTTATTTCTATCTATCTTTCTTTCACTCCTATTTTTTACCTCGCACGCTGTCCCCTACACCCATACACGTACATAAACTGTTGTTCCCTTTATTGGAGTGTTTGTATACAGGGGGCGATAAAGCGTTGTTGGACGACTGACCAAGCCGACCGGCAACAACGTGGATTATCTCCTGCACTCATCGCGCGGATAATTTCTGAAAGAGAGTTAAATGCAAAAGGGGTTGCTTCTGTACGGGACAATGCATGCCGCATTTATATTTGCGAACACTCTGCTTGTCTGTAACCCGAGTTATAATACGGTGTTGAAATTAACTCTAAAATCCGTTGTGGAGAAGAAACCGAAAGTTAATGTTACAATGGAAAAACTCTCAAATGTGTGGGATGAAACTTTGTCGTGAAAAAAAAATCTCCAGTGAATTAATTTTCACATGAAATTTTATTTCATATCGCTATAGGAGATATATGAGTTGAATAGTGAAATGCGCTTCGAATTTATCGAATAGAAATGTAGGATTTATCTTTCACAACCTTATTGCTGTATAGACAGAATGTTGGGTGTCAAAAAATTACGATGCAGTTTATGTATGAGAGCTCCACGTTCCAAAGTTGTATATAGATATGTGGATCTATTTGTTTTATTTGTTTTATTCTTCTGTCGCAATACTCAATTGCTGTATATCGTGATTCATCCTGTCCCATTGGCGAAACTTCCGTTGTATAGACATATATATGTATACAAATACACAACGAGTGTGGGTGTTATCTCGTGGACCGCGCAAAAAAAGAGAGATTCGATCGGCAAGAACACGAGGGGGTCTATGGTGCGGAAGCCACACCAGGTTTATGGGCCATTGTTTCATCCTATAGTTCGTATTGTACCAGGCCAATAAGATCTTGCAAAGTTGCTCGTTTGATTTCGTAGCAATTTTATCGACACCTCGTAGTACTAACAAAACACCCACATGGCATTAACGCACATTTCATTCTTTGTTTTTCATTCGGCAGATGCGTCGATATAACAAAAATTTTTTAATTGAAAATCAATTCATGTGATTGTATTGGAATTTTATCACAATATCAAATATATTTATACAAAAAAATAGAAACATCAAGTTGCATAACGTATAATTTACAATTTTATCTACTCTCAGTAGTAGATTTTGTAATTATGTGATTATGTTACCTGAAAAAAAAAAAATGTATATTTTCAATTTATAAATATTTCATATTGATATCTACATTTTATCCTCCATTTCATAGGTTACTAAATATATATATTTATTTTTGCCATAATAATATGGATTCTGACCGAATTTTAATCATCATATTTACTCTATTGCCAAATTATCTAGATCAGACAAACACCGACCCAGAGACAATATCGAACAGACATTTTTTTTGGCCATTATCGGACCAAAAATATATGCCTGATTAAAAAATGAGAGGACACAATGCATATCGTATGGTAAATAGATACCGATGAACGATATTAAAATAACAGAGAAATAGGAGAAGAGATAGGAGGTGAAAGAATGAGTGTATGTACATAGGAGGAAGAGATATGGAGATTTGTGGTTAATGCCTGCGGCGTGAATAAAATGTACGGGAATAGGCGTAGGTTTGGGCGGACGATTCTGCGTATGGAGGGCGCGGGATATTATAGCGATTTAAAAATTTTCGCTTCATTAATCTCAAACACCATATCGAAGACTCGTCTGTCATTCTTTTCTCTCCCATTCACCCTGGCGCCTTTCAGGAAAAAAAAGGGAGTAGACGCACGTGTGCAAGTTAATGCTCAAGAAGAAGTTGATGCTTTCACACGCACACTCCTATATCATTTGTAGACTGATGGAATTCTTTATCTGTAGTTATATATGACGTTCTACGTTTGAGAACAATAAATCACATTCTTGGTAAACAGTAGTTATAAAATGTACATTCGCTCCATGACAAATATATGAGCGATATTACTCCAAAAAAAAAACTGAATCGTTATGTTAATTTCATAATTTTTGATTGTGATCGATGATAACCGAATTTCTGAGTGATGATCGCTTGTATTGCTGCTAGTCTGCTCGAGAAGTACAAATCCTATACATAGTTCCAAGTTCTTAATTTTCCGTGGTTGTATAAAAATGTTCTGGACAACATCTACGTCCATGTATTGGGTAACAATTTATGGCAACAGCTATCAAAGTCTTGACATTCAAGAAATCGTATATGTGTATCTATTCACATGTGCACATAATTTTTCTCCTCTCTCATTTCTTGATCTCCTTCTTTCGATTTGAGATGGAATCCCGCCTCGATGCGCATTGCCAATCGATTCGTAAAAACACGAGAAACTTTTAAATCTCGATCCGTCGACCTCATCATTCACCTGAGACGCTCCCAACTTTCCCAGCATTTTTCCCTCTCGCCGTCGTATTCTTCACCCTCTCTCTCACTTTTCCCTTTACCCCTCATACTCTTTTCTTCATGCGAAAAATAGAATATCTCAAGTCGAGCTCTCGAGTGTCGTACTAACGAGGCTGGCCCTCTCACTCTATCCAACACATTCACATCCTCATCGTCACATTGCCTCTTCACTCTTCCATAGTCTTTTACTCCCTCTGCCCTTCTTTCTCTATTGCGCACACTCTTATCGAAATCCTTCCAGGAAAACGACCTCGAAGAAACTGCGGTCGTGCAAAGTGTGGCTTCGAGGAAGAAAAGAATTTGAGGCTAACGAAAAAAAATAAGGCAAAAAAAATGAAAGAAAAAATAAAAAATGAAAAAGGCCTTACGTCGAGATGGCGTCACTATTTCACTCTTTGCATCTCCGAGTTCTATCCCACTCGTTATATTTTCCCTCCACTCTACCCCTACTCTTTACATCGCATAGTTATGCCGTTGGCGATAATCAGGTTACTTTAACAAATTTTCTCCGCCTCGCGCGCGCTATCTCTTTCCCGGGCCAAATTATCTCACATAAGGTATATTATGGAGTATATAGGTGGATATAACACTCGCGCCCGTACCACGCGCAATATTCAAGTATAACCAGTACATATACATTCTTTTTATGCACATAAACGTATACGTATACATTTATTTATATGTATACGTTTATGTGTGTACATGTGCCCCCTCATCGTTCGTCGCTAGTCGTTTTCTTCGCAGAAACGACAACGTGAAGTCGTCGACATCTCGCGCGATTATTTCGCTCGTTCATGCGCAAGAATGTTATACTTATAAAGTGGAGGAGATGCGGACACGACGAGAAAAAGGGAACTGAGACAGAGAATAGGAATTACAGGAATAATAATGATAGGCGTATACACGAATGCAGAATATATTCAGGGACAGGAGAATATCTAAATTAAACGTAAATAAATTTTGTTTGTAACGATTCTGTTGCTCGAAGTGAGATGAAAATTATTTTAATCTATGTGACAAATTGTGGATTCTATTGGGGTGTAACAAAAAATTTGCTCTAGGAATATTCGTGTGAAATATAATTCACTTGAAATATCATCCCAATTGCTTCATTCCCTTCTCGTACTCGGATTCTTTTTTTAATTAATTCGCATGCATTTGAATGGACCCAAGTTGGCTACTGTGCGGTAAGTCTGATCCTGTCATAGGCCGCACGTTCTTGTGGGCCCGACGTAAGCACCGCAGACGTATAACCGGCTTGGAATTACGTGTATTCCTCATTCTACACGCTACTAATTCTTTTCTGTCTCTAGCCTCACGCACGTATCTTGTTCTTCCACGTTTATGAGGATGCCCTGGCATTTATCCATAATTTTATCTTAATTTCACTCAGGGGCCCCAGTTCAACAGCATTTCAAGTTCATGAAATAAACCACAAGATGACGAATGGTTCCGGCCGTATGAAGAACGTGATCCTGCTCTGGCACATTATTTTTTTATTTTTATTAACATTACTTTTTTTTTGATAAAAATATTTTTCTTTACATTCTCGTTTCTTCATCTCTTCGTCAGTTTTCTTCTTTTTCTTTTATATTCTGCTCTTCGCTCGCACTCTACTACTACACTACATATCCCTCTTTACCGTCATCAACCGAAAGACACGCCGGTTCTTTTCAGATCGCGCCGGCTGATTACGTATGGGGAGAGAAAGATTGGGGAAGAGGAGGAGAGGATGGCGGAACCATTCCGCTCTTTATACTCTTCTAACCACGACGCGGCATGAATGAACTCAACGGCGAAACTCTTGTTAAATTCTAATATTTTAATTTGTTAGACGTGAAGCATAGTGGACACCATTTCATTATTTTCACCTGATTCCCATCAAATTTCATTATCATCTTCCACATATATGACAGCAAAGTTTCTATATGATGAGTCATTCATATGATTGTCCTTGCGAATTTCATAGATTTTTCATTGCCTCTCGAGTAAATTTCACAAGAAAATTTCCATAGGAGAAAAAATGTAGGACAGTGAATGAAGAGTTCATTCGCGCATCATTGTCATCCGGAATGTAAAAACATCGCTGTCACAAAACATCAATAATATATGTACGAGTATCATACGCGTGCATTACTCTACTTGAAACTCCTCCTCACCATCTCCCGTTCGTCGTGATTCGATAATCCTCAATCGTGAGCAACCAAGTCTGTGCATAGAACGTTGAACTTTTCTCTCTGTGCATCAGACTCCTTCTTGCACACAATGATGATATACAGAATACAAACATTTCAATCGACTCAAGAATAATTAATTCACTCGATCACCTTCATTAAATCCTCGAATTTTCTTGCTTCGAACCAAATTTTGATCTCCTAAGATAATTCGATGATAAACAAAGAGAAATCTATCAGAAATTGACCAAAAAAAAGCAATAAGTTGAGAAAAATGAATGAACGATGTGAATAGAGTCTCGACCCAGGAAACTTACACATAGAGCTCCATGTAAATACCCTCATGAAGAACCCTGATACTGTCAACATCGATTCATCGATCCCAACGTGAACCCATCAATTCGCGTCGACGTCGATCGAGCACTCGTATAGACTTCTATCGCGATCAACGTTCGGAACCGGGAAGTAGATATTCCGGGACGATATTCCAAACCTAACCCGTATAACTGGCAACATATCGCATTGGACATACCTATAATAGACATTAATAACAAAACTCTTAACAAATCTTGTATCCACTAATTATCCCCTGTCCATTAATTCCTCAATTGGACGCCAATGACCACCGTTCACTTTGTCCAATTAGAATTCATCTCTTTCCTCCATATCCTCCAAATATTTCCTACTCCATAGTTATTATTGCAAGTGATAGCAATGGTGACGAATGTTTGAAGACACATCCGGGACATAGAAGTGAAGTAAAAAATGAAACGCGAAGAGTAAATCTCATCGACAGGATGTACAATATATGCTGAAGCCAATCGGGCGTCTCGTTACACACGTGTTCTGGGCGCAACTATCGCGCTTGAGTGTGTCCTTTCCCTCCACGTGCGACAATCTCCTACACGTATCAGGGTATGCATAATAAATGAGAGCGCACGAATCCAATTGTATATATGTATTTATGTATAGATATAGTGAAAGAAAAAGGGCGAGAGTGAGCGCAAGAGTATTAAATGTATATGTGCCGTTAAGCACCATGTTTCATTCTATCGTCCGAGTCATCTTTAATTTGGTCCAACTCTCGATATACGTTTATCCCACTATACCTCCCTTGGGCACTTCAAAATAATAATGCCCGAGTAAATTATAATGCTCACTGCGTGTGCAACCGGACACACATCAACAGAATACCATTGTGATTATTCAGAGGAACATGTGACCAAGAATTATAAATCTCCAATGTTTTTTTTCCACCATTTCATTTGTCTTTCTGTTTTTTTTTGTCGTTCATGTTTCAATTATTCATTTGGATGATTTTTTATTGTTGATATTTTTCAAAATTTAACCCAGTGATGTTGGGGCTAATTTAACATTGGTATTTAATGTCCACGAAGACGCAAAACGCGACCCTGTGAGTTTTGTCCGTTTGTATATAAAACGAGCACACCGCAGCTGCGTGGCGTGAATTTAAATGGTGCACATTAAATGGCGCCGGTTGTCTAGCGCAAGAATCTCGTGCACGTATATACATAGAATTCAGGACCACTGTCTTGTTTATTCTATCGTTCATTTCTCGCTCATCTTAGACACTCGCCCATTAAGCTCGTCCACGAAATCACACTTGAGACAGGGCAACCAGAAACATATCATGATCGTCACTGCTTAGAATATTCGCTCGGTTGAATATCAAATGAGAACAGCAGAAATATTCCATGCATAATTTCGATACAAGCAGAGAATTAAATAGGGATTTACTTTGTGTGGTTTTTGAAGAAATATTAACGAGGGAAACAAAAGGAACCGGCGACAGAATTAGAAAAGGCATGAGGGCGTTGGTGCCGCGGCGTTAGAGAGACAAGAAACGACCGCTGGCATCGGCGATCGAATCTCTCTTTGGAGAATCAAATTTGGCAAATAAAAAAACAACGAGGGAACCCATGGCAAAGGCATCGCCCATTCCAGGCGCACAATGGAAGGCCGCGAGAACAGTTGCGCTTCGTGCGTGCATTAGCATGCGGGAGGACGATGCCTGTTGGTTATATGTATATATCGATACCTATGTATTTATACGTACACGTATCTCGATAGAGAGTAACCTACTTGTGGGATGTAGCGTCGAATTGATTTGGTACACAGTAAAGAAAGGAAAATATTAATGAAAAGGTAGCAGATGTAGAAAATGCGACACTCAAAGCGGTTTAACTTACGTCTCAATAACTTTTACACTGATGAAGTAAATAGATTTGTGAATACATCTTGAAAGAATTATTTAGGGGAGAATTTATGGGGTATAAAACAAAGAGGTTGTAAGGATGATTTTGATAGTTTTATGGCAAGACATTTCAGTGATTATGTGACATGAGTGCAAAGAATTTTTCACATAAATTCTGTGAGTGTATTTCCGGATTGAGAATAGAACGTTACAACAGCCTCAACTATGTACTGATCATTATATGCGAAATATTATATTTATCCTTTTGAGATAGTCGATTATGTAGATAGTCAAAAGGAGTATCAAATGCCGCCAGCACAGCTGCACACATTTAAATCAGTGTAAAGTGTAAAATGAAAAAGCTGCAAAAACCATCATTATAAATAAACGATTTTAGAACTCGCTTTGTTTGCTAAACAGTAAAGTTTGTGTTGCAAAGAGTATTATGAACACGTGGCGATCGATTATTTACAGGAGAGGAATCGAGAGAAAGCGTTGTCGATCGGGTGCAACGATCGCTGCTGAAGTGAAAAGAAATATTATAATAGAAGAAAGAGAAATAAGGGAAAAACGAAAAGGGAAGAATTTATAAGAAGAAATATATAATCCTTACCCACCTCTGCTCTCATTCGCCCGTTAGTCGAGTCACAATTCTTATCTTTCTACTCTCCTCCTCTCGCGTGCTTCTGTAGATTTTTTTTTATTTTTTATTGTCATCGCATCCACATCGTGGGGTCCTCATAATTGCGATCTACGACGGATCCAAGCGATTTATTGTCCAACATGGAGCTGAGCGGTCAGCACACCACAAAACGCCAATTCTCTTCCACCACACAGAACGCGAATCGCACCTTTTGTCATCCAACTTTTATTTGTTCGCATAGATATGCATTGGAATCTTACCCCCCGCTCAAGGCAAAATGGCTCTTGCCACCATATATATTCATAGAATAAAATATTCATTCATGCCTAGATTAATTCAACGGACTCTAGTTGATTCAAGCACATGACACAATAAAACGATGAATTTTGGTATGAGTGTGGAAAGAATGAGTCGAAGAATTAAGTTCGTCGCATTGTAGAAAACACGTAAACACCACAAAATTCGATTTTTATTCATAGGTGAGGAAAATCCTCAGTGAGAATAAAAAATGAATGATATATATA